>JAECUM010085135.1:0-12693 GCA_016617855.1 Megalonaias nervosa | reverse complement strand
ATACGGCATGGACGATATCTCACTTTGCATGCGTGTGCATACGCCATGGACGATATGATATTTTTATTGCAATTTAACTCAAATTTTCAGCAATTTTGCATTATTTCGAAATTTAAATACATAGATATTGATATATTTGGAAAGCAGGTTACAAATTACTATATACAGAACGCAAATGAATCTAGAGTAAACTCATTATTTTACAGTAATGAGCATGTGGTACTTTTCTTTTCCTTAAAAAATAAAAGAACAATAAACACATCGAGTAAAAGTGATTTGAAAAAAAACAAACAAATTTTTATCAAATAATATCAATCATTTTAGACGGATTTCTTAAAACGCCAGGTTTCTCAGAACAATAATTCTTTAAACTTTTGTACGTTTAGTCTAGTATAGAAGTGTTTGGGTTGTAGTTGCTTTCTTTGTTCTCTGAATCTTGTGTCAGTGGCAGTACTAACGGTGTAGAGATTGTGGCAACACCTTTGGAATACTGTATTTCTACTAATCTCATATTCGTCGTTAATTTCTCTTAAATGACCAGATCAAGATTCTCTCTCCCGTGACTGGAAATGTTACTAACAACACAGATATAAACTAAGTCAACGCCACTGTGCCGATTCAAGGAAATTTCCACATTTATGTCTGTTGCGAGTATTCAGTCCGTGATCATCATTCAGTAATCCCGAAACATCAGGTTATTTCTCTTTGATCCAGATAACATGATTATATTTGGCTCCATACTTACCAACATTATTTTATAAGGTTTTCGCGTCAAGTAACTTCATATCTTCTTTCGATTCTACTTGGAATCCGACAAGTCTAACTCATTCTTTCTTCCAACCGATCGACTAATTTATGAATTTCTTAATCATTCATTCCTAAATCCAAGTGAGTCATATCGACAGAAATTTAAGACGAATATTTATTCGTAGTCGCTTCAGATGCTTCAGATGAGCACGTAATATACTATCTCTCTCATTTGGCGATTAACAGTCCTTAAAATGCAAGATGCACTGGATCTGCAAAGGATTTCGTTGTGGAGGACTGATGAAGATAAATTAAAAATCTAACAACAAACGGCGCACAATTAGTTTTTAAGTAGCATAGAAGCTTTCGACTCTCATTAGGTCTTTGAGGAACGTAATTACGCCTAACTGGTTTGAGCTGCGATGATAAAAGTTTTGATCATCGAAGTTCAAGCCAATTAGGCGCGACAAAATAACATCTTTAGACAGTATATTCATTAGGCATAGTCACGTAAACATTTGCAAATGCAGTGCCTTGTTTTGTGGTAACTGACATCTTCTTTGTCCCCATTTTGTAATTGTCTTCGACAAAGACTCGGGAGTATTCTTTGGAACCATAACCATGATTCCTAGTGATGTATCTCCACTACAAAAGAAATTGATAGAAGATAAAAAGGGCACAAAACATTCGGTAAGTAAATTTGTATGCACGTTGAAAAGCAGAGAAGGATATGTTATTCGCTAAAGGTATTTGAAGTTAGATCTCCGGTTTGGAATAAAACATGAAGGATGTATAGAACAGTTTGATATGAAAAAGCCGTTGCTAAAATTATACATAGTACTGAGCACATATTTCAGGCAAAGCGCAAACCTATGACTTCCAACAAGATTTTTTTTTATATTAGTTTTTAATTTTTATTATGTTAATGAAAACCTCTGTCTTCAGAAATATAGAATATTTACGACAGTGGACTGATGTTAAATTATGTACCGGTGAAACGAAAAGAAAACATCAGTGAAATATCATTATCGAACAAGAATGGTGCTGGATTGTTCATAGATGCGACGAATCGTTTATCAATACAATGCTTGTATGGCCTTATAAGTGCGCTATATGATTTGAAAAAAATGATTTGAAAAAAATATCATAGAGGATAAGATATGCAAGGGTAAGGGTTGTTTGGATCAATATAAAACTGGATAATTATATTATTATTTATGTAGCCAAACAATAAATCACCACGAAATTAATTTGGGGAACAACATCACGAGTTACATGATATCACAATAAATAAGGTTGCTCTTTCACCATATAACCGTTTTTGCCCTTGTTCATGTTGGTAGCATGAATACTTTATGTTCTGTTTAAAATTAGGATTAAATTAATAAACCTTAAAATTAAGAAATGTAATGAACACAACTTGATAGCTAAAGTCTGCAAAAATTAAAAGGAATGAAAAAATTGTAAGGAATTGTACGATACAGTATATAATCAGAAAATCAAAAGCGGATTAAACAAAACGAAAAAGAATATTACCAGAAAAGCAAAGAAGGGATTAAACAATGTTATGAAAACAACAAAGACCGGATTAAGCAACAAGCAAAAACTTATTTCAGAGTTTTGTGGAAGAGCGAGACACATTTTAAAGTAGCTCTTTCATTCCGTAATATGATTCGTAATGCAGTTAATCACAAACAGAAATCGGGTATTATTGCTGAGTTATTTAATACGTGTACTTTACATTCAGTTTGTAACTAAGCGAGATAATTTTTTTCAAATTCAAGTATAAGGAATCAGCACACAGATAACGTAAATCTTCTGATATGTCACATCCTGGTCAGGAAAAGATCTTTTAGCTAGAGAAATTTATGTCTTGTTGATGCCAAAGAAAAACAATTAAACGTTAATAAAATGCTATCAAATATAGAAGTAGATCTGCAGTACATTTTAGCTGATAAATTTAAAAGAGTTATCGGATTATATTCAAATGGATACTCGAGAAGCGTTAATAACTGTATATGTTTATTCAATTTAAATTTTTGCAGATTTGTTCCTTTCATTTCATAATGTTTAACGTGATTTTATGCTGTACGTAAATTTTTTCCCCATTTATCGTTACTATAAGGTGTAACACTAATCTTAGTTTCTTCACGGAAGTAACGAACAACTGCATTATAGTCTTGAACTATCACCCCGTATGTATGTGAATGCTAGCTTTTGTTAAAAGTTTTCCTTTCTGTAAACAGCATTCATATTTGCTAAGATTTCTATAGGAAACAATGTATTGGTTTCGTGGTATAGACTAATAACTTATTCTAGTCATGTATCTAATTTGTCATCAAAATCTATTTAGAATAACAGCGCCATCTCTAAAAAGCTATTATCTGGTGTAAGTCTTATTCGACGTAAGTATTGGGCTGATAATGACAGCACAATCATTAAAGTCCAAAAAGTTGCATATTCTGTTTACACCAAATCAAGTGCAAACTTTATCTTTGTGTGATTTGCAAACACCGCATATAATCACAGTTTGAGGTTCTTTTAGGTCCCTTCTTTAACTGTTTAATAAACATTGCTGCCACAAGAAGAGAGTAGATTTAATTAACTATTTGTAATATTTAGTTGTGCTTCTAAAACAAAATATATATTTGTGTGTGTCTTTGTTTTCTTCTTGGTTTATCTACAAGTATATTCCTTGCTTGACATTAAGAAATATGTCCTTTTCCTTGCAATATAGTGTCGTGTATGCAGCCTTGCCATAAAGATTGGCGATCAGTGTAACTAATTTTGCACGATATTACTAAGTGTCATGTACTTTTGTTGCTCATCAAAGAAATATTTCGTTGCTTCTGAAAATTGCTGATCATATTAATATCAATGTGAAGACAAAATGTCTCGTAATCCTTCCAAAGTCGTCATTTTTTCTGCGGCAGAATTGAAATACATTTCAAAGTCAGTTTTACTGTCTTTCTTGTACAGTGTTCGGACTGCTCTTGTATTCATTCTTAGTGAACCATAAGTAACACTTGTTAATTAGCTATTAGCTGCAAAACAATTAATTATTTCTGTTATATTATAATCATAAAAGAAATAAATTCCACTTTCTGTAATTACCGTTACATAAGTAGCTATTAAACGAGAATTATTAACTGTTACATTACAATCGTAACAGAAATAAATTCCACTTTCTGTACTTGAAAGTATTCTCCAGTTTATAACCTTGGTTTGCATTTTATATTTCTTTAGATGATTTTTCCAGTGTAATTATAAATTGGAAATCCTGGGGATTAACAAAAGGGTTAAAATGAGCAATGACAATCTGATAATGGGGGGGGGGGGAAGAGAGAGAGAGAGAGAGAGAGAGAGAGAGAGAGAGAGAGAGAGAGAGATATTTCTCTCAATATACACTACATTTATTAGTTCCTGTACCCTTGTGTTGTTCATTTGCCTCTCCTGATATTGACTATTTAAGTGTTTCATTCCTGAGGTCATGATGCGTTGCTCTCTTATATTTCTTCTCACAAACATTGGAAGCTTTAAATCTGATTTTCATGAAAATGTTGTACTAATTCGGTTTCATTATATCACTACCGTGGTATTGTTTCCGGTTTGTTAATATTTATGTAGTTTCCACATACTGCCATCCTATGTTTAGTTATATTTCGTTATATTTATTCGAGAACGTCAACATCGTGTTCCCGTCTCAACGAAATGTATAATCCACAATAACTCTAGCACCCATTACAGCTGCAATCAGCATATATTCATAATGTATATGTTTATTAGAATGTTATGAAATGTCATTAAGTTTAGTTTGGCTTTGATTATCTAGCATTAGGATGAACAGAGGCATATTGTGACAAGAAACCTCTCCAAATTCAAGACATAATATTTTACATGCAGGTTGCAGCGCTCATATATTTGAGGTATATAAGAAACGTAATTGAATATAGCGTGTGATATCATAACATAATATTTAATAGGAATTACAAAATTCGGAAAATACTATCTAAGAAAATGCAAATATTCAGCATGAGTCATATGTTACATGTATTCATTGATAGATTATGTTGATAAACGTTAGTCCTGGAAATGAAAAAAAAAAAAACCATGTATTCATTTTCATTGTTCATCATGAAAATAAGAATATGACAGGAAATACTGATAGTCATCAACAATTTCTTGCGACTGACAGAGTATACAATATCTTTCTTTATAGGAAACATTAGCATATCTACCACTTTCAACAGGAGACCTATGATTTTATGTTCTAACCGTAATTAAGCTTTTAGATACATTTTTGGCAATGTGAAAGAGATCTTTTCTAAATCTAGATTTAAATAACCTGTAATTTAGACATTTAGATTAGCTGCCCAAGCTTGTGTGGTCTTTTTAGTCGTAGTTCTAGATCTTTCTACTGCTCCGGTGGTCTAAGTGCTTAGAGGTCGCGGGTTTGAATCTCGGCCGAGTCACACCAAAGACTTATAAAAATGGTACTAGTAGCCGCCTCGCTTGGCGCTCACCACGAAGAGGTTAGTGTTAGGACTTTACGGCCTGTTGTTAAGATAACGTGACTTGGTGGGACATGATGATACATGTCTGCGGCATGATGTCTAGACATCACTGTCACACTGCAGACATCGTATTGATATGACTGAAAATTGAGCGCTAAGCGAGGCAGCTGCTAGCACAATTTTTATAAGTCTTTGGTATGACTCGGCCGGAGTTCGAACCCGCGACCTTCCGCATCCAAGGCGGACGCTCTAACCACTCAGGCCACCGGAGCGGTCTATACTTCTAAAAAAGAAAGATCAGTTTTTGTCAACTAAATCAGATCTTACAAATACCCAAATTTCAGAAGCGTGTGTTAACATCTGTACAATAGTCCGCTCGCAAAGTTTCCTCTGACAGTCAGTAGCCAAATGTAAAGTATGCATACGCTTTTGAAGTAACTGCATACCTTTATTGGCTCATATACTAAATGTTTCGTGTAATTGGAGAAGTTTCATGTGGATATTAGGGCTAAATATCTATATTCATTCACAATATCAACATAGGAGTTTGTAATTTTGCTTTTAACCAAATACAATAATGTATGACTTCTCTGTATTGATTGTAAGTTTCATGTTATCGCAAGATCTACTAATCATATCAAGAGTATATTGCATGTCAGGAGAGCATCTGCGACAAGTACTGCGTTATCAGTGTAAAAGGCAACTTAACATTTAACATATTTACAAAGTCAGTCTTTTTGAAGGGCACAACACAGCCTCTACACCCATTAAAAAGTTTTTAAAAAAAGCATTCCCGGTCATTGAGGGATAAAGATAACAACAAAGGAGGTAAATGTTTCCCTTGTTGTACACCATTTTCACATGAAGAAAACAAACAAACGAGAAATGCATTATTTACATGATTAGATATTATTATGAGTACTCTGTATAAGATTAAAACATTTTCCCTGATGTCTACCGAATACAATTTATGCCATAATCAAGCTGTCCATAAATTATCAAACGCACTTTTAAAATTGACAAAAGTACCAAACAATTCTTTTAGCAATGTCGAATAGACTCAATAAGATTGTACAAATTATAGATAATGTCTATTGTGTAATAGTCATTCCTGAATCCAGGTTCAGTCTCAGATTCTAATTAATTATCATCAAGGGTTTGATGTAATATAGCTGTAAAAAGAACTTTACCAAACAGCTAACTAATGTAATTGATCTTTAATTTGACGTATCGGTCTTGTTACCTTTATTTGTATAAACTGGTATGAAACATTTGGTCCAACCACCTGCTGCGAATCTTGCTTTGCAACCTGGTTCCGCTGTCACGTAAGCATGCTCTGCCGGTTCTTTTTACGTGGTGTTTAATTGTTTTAATGTTTGGTTTATATATATATATATATATATATATATATATATATATATATATATATATATATATACTATATATATATATATATATATATATATATATATATATATATATATATATATATATATATATATATATATAACACCAATTTATGTAGCAACAACTACAATAGCTATCAGGTAATAAATTTCGATTTATACTTTTACTATGTAAACAGCCTTGGGCTCATCTTTTATCTGTCGTAAGTATTTTATATTATTGATAGTTTTAAAACTAATTTGCTTTTTACAATTCCTGTCAATCTCCAAGTTGTTTTGCGAGTTCAGATCTACAAGGATATTGTATCTTTCCTGAAGTTACCTTCTCTGCTGATTTAGGAACTTTCGAATTTCTATAGTGTTACTTTAACCATTTATTTTGGAAATTAGTTTTCCTAAATAGTTATTCAAGTTCTTCAGATAATCACTGTGAATTACGTCATGGTTTGCACCTGCTTGCCTTTTCTTCAAAGCGTGTTTAAACGTTATCAAGCTAGAATTTAATGCTCACTTTGGTAATCCAAACCTAAAAGATAAAAGCCAGAGTAGTGTCCAGTTCCTTTTCTTTGTTAAGTAGCCTTCTTTCAACTCTTTCAGTAATTCATGTAAGTTACCAACTAGATGAAATTTACTCTTTCAGTAATTCATATAAGTTACCAACTAGATGAAATTTACTCTTTCAGTAATTCATATAAGTTACCAACTAGATGAAATTTACTCTTTCAGTAATTCATGTAAGTTACCAACTAGATGAAATTTACTCTTTCAGTAATTTATATGTTACCAACTAGATGAAATATACTCTTTCAGTAATTCATATAAGTTACCAACTAGATGAAATTTACTCTTTCAGTAATTCATATAAGTTACCAACTAGATGAAATTTACTCTTCAAAGATATCATTCATTGAATCATTTCATCTGACAATGACTTTGATATTTTAGCTTGTCTAGCACTGACAAAAATGTTATGTTTTCTTGATTCTACTGAATCCATTTGATCCAGCGGGCCCTTATAAGCTAAGTATCTATCGGTTCTTACCGGTTAAGTATTTACCGGTATTTACCGGTAACTTGTATGTTCCATGTACTTTACTAATTTTTAATTCAGCTCATTTTGTCTTCCTATAGGGCGTATTATCTTTAGTCTGTTTTCTGAGAAACCTGATTTCTTCTCAAGTTGATCGTAATCAGTTTTAATAGTGGTTAATGACAAAAGCTGACGGAATTGAATTTGAAATCCGGATTATAATAAAGACGAAATCGATAAATATGGTGAATATGTTGTGGCTAAAAATGAGGATAATATATTAAATAAGGGATTTTAATCTTCTTTGCAAATGACTCGGGCTGGAGCAAGTTTTTTTATTCATTAGTATAGAAAAGAGGACTTGCATATGGTATATAAAAGTCAAACTAGCTTGGAAACAGAACCGATTAGCCAGTAAATAATATAAAGAGATAAGCGATATTAGTTGGTGATGCTGAAACTGATTTGACGTCATCTTTAAATGATGTAAGACAAATACGTAACGGTTTAAATAAGGAAAGTATTGATATAAATATTGAAATTTGAAAAATTAAAAAAGATGTTTACTAGAGACGAAAATATTGATAGATTGCTTATTAATTTAAAAGTAAATGAATTAGGGGTGCGCTACGATATGTACAAATTCAAAAATATTATCACTGGAAGAAAATCTCGACTAGAATGATAACTTTATGAAGAAAATAAAAGAAGATATGGCAAAGAAAACGAATGAACTAGATCAATTAAATGAGGTATTACAAGTTAACTCAATTAAATGAGCACAAATAACTGGTCGTTTAACAAAATTTGAAATAAACTATGTAGAAAATATTCATAACACTGAGTTGAAAGTTAAAGAAACATTGATATTCGGTGAAAAGGTAGAGTGACTATTAAAAATAAATTGCTACTGTTCTTATAGTCATTGATGCAATAGCACCATCTCTTCGTGAAACACAGAAAATTGTTATAAAATGTTTATTTTTACCAGAACAATTAAAACTAACTAGTAAATCTGTCTATTACCCTAGATTGCTATTTCAAAAAGTAGGTTATACCAACCCTTGCAACCATATACATAATTATAACACTTGCTTATCTTTTGCATGATTTATGTGTTGCACATCAAGCTATATGCTAGTTGCAGGTACTGATGTTGGTATCTGATGACTTTTATAAATGATTCTTATGCTGCTTCTTTTCATGACCATATCGCTTGGTAACAAAAAAAAAATAAGTCACCACGATCGACAAAGTTTAGGCTAAACTTTTGAATCTGATATCTTGTTATGATGTTTCCATTAGAGTCATAACCTTGTTCAGCTAATATTGATTTTTCAAATACGTTTTTACATTATCGTGATCATTAGAACAGCCTGTGTAATAGTTATTCTATTTTGTACTTCAGCACTTTAAATACACATAACGTAGGATCTAATACTGTGATTTTGACGCGCTATTCCTTTGGTTATGTTAGTCCGTAACTATATTTTAGACAGAAATAAGCCATAAACAAAGAAATAAGCAATAAAATCAAATCAAGATATAAACTGAGACGCAAATACAACTAGCACATACTCTGTGTTCGCCACAATATGTATTAGTTTCAGATGAGACCCATACCGTATATAATATTTTAAATTAACCTTCACTGCCGTCGATGCAGCTGCTTCATTAAAATATAGGACACTTAGCAGCATTTTCTCTACTTACCAATCCCGAATTGCGTACCTAACTTAAACATTGTTCTCCACTATACACAATAAAATTGTGTAATCCCCGGAAGCAGACATTATATATGTGTCAGGAAGTGATCGTTGGATATCTGATACTCCTCCAGGACTGCGTTTGTGTGCTGATCCCTTCCATTTTCATGATAAATCCACACAAATTTTAGCTTTCATTCAAGGTTGTCATGGAATCGAGATTTAATCCTCTGACGATATATTTACGATCGAATATTTTTAGAAAATAAAAGATAATTAATTTGACACCCATCATATTTGTTATTCCCAGAAACAAGGATTGGTACTGTGGGATGGGGATTTGTCTGATAAATCTATTGGATACGAACTTAATTTTATTTTGTGTATTGCCATTGCTCTTAGACATAAATTAGCAAACTCAAATTTTTTAGGTTTGGTTAGTAATTTTAATTTCTCTTGGTATGTGAAAGTTCAAACGAAATTCACTCTAATTACACACACACACACACACACACACACACACACACACACACACATATATATATATTTATATTAACATGGTGGTTGAGTTGTTGGAGGTTTATTATGGTGTGGTGTTACATATATCCCTCCTTCATATTCCTGTATTTGATCAGCGCTAAAATTAAATGGGGTCTTGATGGTTGCAGAAATGCAATCCATCACAAACTGCAACATAAATTAGCTGTCACAGCTCGCGATATCACCTGTATCTACGCTACAATACTGGACAAATCCTAGAATTCATCCAGTTCAATTATTGATGAATTTATTCCAACAAGATTTACTCCCCATTGAAACCCTTCTAATGAAAGAGGAATGACTTTATTTAGAAACAGGTTGATGTCAAACGTTTTGTGTTATTGTGTTGAAGAAAAACAACACTTTTTTCTCATTTTTACCGAACTTTGAATAAACTTTACTAATTAATTTAATTAACATAAAGTTACATAGTGTTGTCTTCTTGACTATTCAAAATCTCAGTGTATGACGTTACAAACGTATGGGTAAACATTATGACATTGCAAATGAAAACAAATTTATATGCACACAATCAAAGCAACGGTTAAATGCATATCTGGCTCCGCCCTTTAGTGAGTATGCAGACGACGGATTCTACGTCTTCATATTTTGATCTTTGACAACTTCTAGACTTTCAGACTGCTCACTATGCTTATGCTATACTTTCTAAAGCTGTTAAAAAAGTAATAAGACCTTGTATAGATTTCAGATTTAATATTAACTCCAAAGTTTGTACAAATTAACATTAATATAGAAATAACGATAACTTTAAGACTTGAGATAGAACTTAAAAACTGTATTAAGAAATAAACTCTAAAGTTTGCAAATTAACTTTAATGACAATTAAACTACACAAAAAAAATAAGTTAATTATTTGAAATGAATGAGGCAAATAGAGGAAATTGTGCAGCACGTGCACACAGTGCTCACGGTTGAGAGCACAGGTTGTGCACGTGCGCCATGAGCCTAAGGAACTTACTTATCGAGCAGCTTATGCTACTGTATGTAGACTAGTTCAAGAACTAAAACTTCTACCTCTCTTTTAATAAAACGGAAAAATTACTAATACGGAAACGAACTATAAATCATTAATAAACCTGAAATATAACAAAAAATTTGAATGGTGTATATACCCTATATCAAAATTATAAAATCTAAATCTCGAAAAAATAATACACAAGCACATACACTTTGATTAAAAAAAAAAAAAACCACATAAAAACCATTGAATTTAGATCTAGGGGGTCCCTCAGATGATTTTAGTTCTGAGAGGGACCACACCAATAAACTTTGGTTTTTAAAAATATGAGGCTGGTTGTTTTCTTAAGATCGATTTAGGCTGTAATGATATTTCGTTCTCAAAAATATAAATGCTGCATGATGTATTTTGTGTCGCTTCCATACACACTAATGACTAGATATAGATGTGATATTGTTATCACAGATTTTTTTTTTTTATTAAATGATACATCTATACCGTGACTTGTCATGATCAGTACTATTAATATTACCAGTATTTAATATACAGTGTAGACCCATGCCGTATGCAAGTTGATTCTAAATAAACACGTTCCTGTCAAAGGTCAGACATTTCACAGTTGTATTTTCGCTTGTAGCGGACAGTCGTAAGGAATTGAAATTTTTGCCACAGCGAAATTCATTTTTTTCTGAAAACAGAAGTGTGTTAAATTTCACACTCATCAAATCTGATAGACTCATGCAACCATTATTGGGAATTTTTCATTTGTCCAGAGACCGCAGAATAAACTTTAAACGCATTGCATTGCTTATATTACCATTTTTACGGTGCCATTCCACTGACTTTGTACCGCGTTTATTTGTTTATAATTATGACATCACGAAATGTTATCTTCTCTCTCTCTCTCTCTCTCTCTCTCTCTCTCTCTCTCTCTCTGTCAAAGTTTGGGGGCCCAGAGTAGCCGAGTGGTCTAAAGAGCTCACCGTTACGGATCACTGCCATCTCACCTCTGTCTGCGTGGGTTCGAGTCTCGGATTCGGCCAGTGTGGGCATGTGAGAAAGCTTGCCAGTAGCTTCTCGTGGGTCGGTTGTTCTTTCCCGGGTTCTTCCTCCACCATTTATACTGGCCGCCATGTATTGCTTATCTAGTGCTGAAAATGGCTTCAAACCCTACAGAACAACATCTGTCAAAGTTTGGCTTGAAGAAAAATAAATTCTATCGTGTGTGTTACGAAATATCAACTGACATTGACCTGCCGTTTTGAAAACTTGAACAGAAGAATCTCGCAAGCTTACAAGAAAAGTCTTTACGTTAGTACGCTAAATTCAGCCATAAGTTGAACATTGTGCTAAATTTAACACGGCTTTTAACACGGCGCATAGGTCATTATTATTCATCGGTACGATCATTTGTAACAGAACGAACTAAACGGACCTTTGTGTTTTAGTGGCTATTACAGTAGTAGGGATGGTAGTTTTGCTTTTACTAGAATATGAATATTACGAGTCTCTGTGTGTGCGTGTGTGTACATATATTGAGCACGGCGCTGTTTGAGACCAGAACTGTAATTGCCACAATATCAGCCGAATTAAGAATTCGGCCTGTATGAATCCTAGTAAATCTGAGAATTTTGTAATAATGGTTTTCGTTTTTACCAAATCACTGGCAGTAAGTTTTATTGCAAAAATGTTTTAGCCAAGTTGGATTCTTCAGCAATTTTTTACAATTTTCCCCAAACCTAAATTCTTAGTACAGGGACTTTATATATAT
>JAECUM010085133.1:0-11041 GCA_016617855.1 Megalonaias nervosa | reverse complement strand
ATATATATATATATATACGCCAGCTACAGGAGAAGTGTTGTGAGCAGCAGATGCCCCTCTACGTCGCCTTCATAGACCTGACAAAGGCGATTGACTTGGTCAGCCGGAGCGGACTCTTCAGGCTCCTGGAGAAGATCGGCTGACCCCCCACCACTGCTCGCTGTCGTCACATCGTTCCACGTGAACATGCAAAGCACAGTGTGCTTCAACGGCGCAACATCAGAGGCCTTCCCAGTCAGCAGTGGAGTGATGCAGGGCTGCGTCCTCGCGCCGACGCTCTTTGCCATCTTCTTCTCCATGCTCCTCCAGTATGCCTTCAAGGACTGCAGCGAGAGAGTTTACATCCTCACCAGGGCTAACGGCAAGCTGTTCATCATCGCTCGGCTCCGTGCAAAGACTAAAGTCACAGGGGTCCTCATCCGTGAATTGCACTTCGCCGACGATGCAGCCTTGACATCACGTACAGAAGATGGACTTCAGCAGCTGGTATGTCGCCTCTCCCACGCCTGCAAGGAGTTCGGACTGACCATCAGTTTGAAGAAGACGAATGTCATGGCACAGGATGCAGACTCCCCTCCCACCATCACCATCGATGGATACAACCTTGAAGTTGTTGAGAACTACACATACCTTGGGTCCACCATCTCCAGCTCGCTCTCCACTAATGCTGAGGTGAACGGCAGGATTGCCAAGGCAGCAACAGTTATGGCCAGACTGAACCAGAGGGTCTGGAACAATCCCAACCTCACTGAAAAGACCAAACTGCGCGTCTACCAGGCCTGCGTGCTCAGCACACTCATCTACAGCAGCGAGGCATGGACAACCTACACGAGCCACGAAAGAAAACTCAGCAGCTTCCACCTGAGATGCCTGCAGCGCATTCTGCGCATCCAGTGGCAGGACAAAGTACCCAACACAGAGGTTCTGGAACACGCCAGCATGAACAGCATGTTCTCCATCCTCAGCGAGAGGCGCCTTCGCTGGCTCGGCCACGTCAAGAGAATGGATCCAGGCCGTATTCCTAAGGACCTGCTATACGGCGAGCTAGCAGAAGGCGCACGACTGACTGGACGGCAACGTCTGCGTTACAAAGATGCCTGCAAGAAGGACATGAAGACGGCCAACATCAACGTCAACAACTGAGAGAGCTGTGCTGACGACCGCTCCGCCTGGCGCCTTGTTGTCAGACAGGGCATTCAGAAAGCCGAGGAAGCGAGAAACACAAACCTCGCTACAAAGAGAGCCAGGAGGAAGGCGAAACAACACCAACCTCAACAAGCATCAACGTTCACCTTCAGCAACAGAGTCTGTCACTCTAGGGTCTGACTCTTCAGCCACTCGCGAAGGTGCAGATAGGACACCCAACCGGAAGCTACACCATCGTCTCCCGAAGACGGACGGATGCTGACAGCGATATATATATATATATATATATATATATAGCGCAGGCGCGTATATATATATATATATATATATATATTGATCAACTAATGAACAGTTAGTACAGGAAAAATAACAGCAATGCTGTTGTGCATAAAAATGTTGCCAAAGTTAGAAGTCAAGCGCGGAAAGATGTTAGAGAGGCAAAATGTAATTATTTTTGTAACAAAGCTGAAGAGAATAAAAACAACCCAAAGACTGAAACAAAAACAAATAAAACTATGGCAACAGCTAAAGTCACCCGGTTAGAGCTGTAAATCTAAAGATAATATTGTACTGACCATTAAGGATAGCAACTGCCATAGTCCCGGCAATATTACAGATCATTTCAACATCATCTTCACTAATGTAGCACTGCTCTCTTGGAATAATTCTCAAAACCTTTAAACACATTAACAAAAGATTCAGCAGTTTTTAAAGAGTTTGACAGAGCAATAAATGTACACAATAGCACCTCCAGCTGTATGTGAGGGTTTTGTTTACAAAAAGCAGAATAACCTTACTCTATTTAAACTTACATGCCATGATAATATCACAACAAGGTTTATAAAAGATGGTGCCAGTATTTTCACGTTTCCAATTACTGTATGAATTGTATTGTGCCTGATGAACTGAATTTAGTTATAGTTAGACCTCTTTACAAGAATGTTAACAGGGCTGATGCAAACAATTACAGGCGTGTTAGCATACTGAGTATTGTGTCCAAGATTCTACTTTAATACTTTTTAACTAAAAATAATATACTTTATGAACTACTTACAGGTTTTAAGGGAATGTACTCTGCTAACTCATGCTTAATACATCTTTTATATCATGTTAAGGTACAAATGTCAAAAGGTTTGAAATGATCACACTTGACTTACAGAAAGCTTTGAACACAGTGAATGTTGAAATATTGTATAGTGGGATTAGGAGATACATTCGTTGAATGGCTTGAATCATATATAAGAGACAGACAGCTTTAACAATAGCATATGGTGTACATCAAGGTCATATTTTAAGACCTATTCTATTTTGTACTATGTGAATGATATGGAATCTAAAATATCCGCTGACTGTCATCTAATATCATATGCAGATGACAGTACTTTCATGTTTTCACACGAGGATCCTGATAAAAAATTGATACGGAAACAAACAGAATCCTGCAATATTTAGCTTACCGACAAGAAACTATCATTACATGGTAAGACAGAATGCATACTATTCAGCTCGAAACGAAAAATACCCCCCCCCCCGAGATTTCAAGATAACATGTGATGGCCAAAAAATTAATTCTGAAAAATGTATTAAATAGTTAGATCTCCATATCGATAACTTACTTTCGGACGAATGCATAGCCAGTAGTATAATTTAAAAAAAAAACCTTCATGCTAGGTAAAACTATTTCTTTAGATAAGTCAATGCTTATTATCACTGGAAACTAGAAGAAAAAAAATTATGCTCTGTTCTAATACAATGTAATTTTTATTACACCTCTATTTCATGGTAACAATCTCAAAAACAAACCCCATATAGCTCACAATAAAACTGTAAGAATTACACGTAGCTTTGATCCCAGATAAAGCACCAGACACACTGATATATGAAAATGTGGGAATGCTAAAAGTGAAAGACAGAGTAAAACAGTTAAGTTTATAAAGCATGGTTATTGAATTTTGACGAGAAAAGTCCATCAGCCAATGATTTGTAAAAGTGAGCAGTCGATTTCGTTGTTACACCGCTTGTTAATTCATCTATATATCTGCCTTATTACAACGAGTGTTCATCTAGACACATACCTTATTACCACAATGAGTGTTCATCTAGACACCAACCTTATCACCACAATGAGTGTTCATCTAGATACCTACCTTATTACCACAATGAGTGTTCATCTAGATACCTACCTTATTACCACAATGAGTGTTCATCTAGATACCTTCCTTATTACCACCATGAGTGTTCATCTAGATACCTACCTTATAATCACAATTAGTGTTGATCTAGATACTTACCTTATTAACACAATCAGTGTTCATCTAGATACCTACCTTATTACCACAATGAGTGTTCATCTAGATACCTACCATATTACCACAATGAGTGTTTATCTAGCTACCTACCTTATTTGCACAATGAGTGTTCATCTGGATACCTACCTTATTACCACAATGAGTATTCATCTAGATATCTACCTTATTACCACAATGAATGTTCATCTAAATACCTACCTTATTAGCATACCTACCTTATTAACACAATGAGTGTTCATCTAGATAACTACCTTATTATCACAATGAGTGTTCATCTAGATACCTACCTTATTAACGCAATTTCTGTTCATCTAGACACCTACCTTATTACCACCATGAGTGTTCATCTAGATACCTACCTTATTAACACAATTAGTGTTCATCTAGCTACCTACCTTATTACCACAATGATTGTTCATGTAGATACCTACCTTATTACCACATTGAGTGTTCACCTAGATACCTACCTTATTACCACAATGAATGTTCATCTAGATACCTACCTTATTAGCATACCTACCTTATTAACACAGTCAGTGTTCATCTAGATACCTACCTTATCACTACCATCAGTGTTTATCTAGATAACCACCTTATTACCACAATTAGTGTTCATCTAGATACCTACCTTATTAACACAATGAGTGTTCATCTAGATGCCTACCTTATCACCACCATGAGTGTTGATCTACATACCTACCTTATTAACACAATGAGTGTTCATCTAGATACCTACCTTATTACCACAATTAATGTTCATCTAGATACCTACCTTATTACCACAATTAGTGTTCATCTAGACACCTACCTTATTACCACAATGAGTGTTCATCTAGATACCTACCTTATTACTGCAATGAGTGTTTCTCTAGCTACCTACCTTATTAGCACAATGAGTGTTCATCTGGATACCTACCTTATCACCACAATGAGTGTTTATCTAGACACATACCTTATTACCACAATGAATGTTCATCTAAATACCTACCTTATTAGCATACCTACTTTATTAACACAATGAGTGTTCATCTAGATAACTACTTTACTACCACAATGAGTGTTCATCTAGATACATACCTTATTACCACAATGAGTGTTCATCTAGATACCTATCTTATTACCACAATGAATGTTCATCTAGATACCTACCTTATTAGCATAACTACCTTATTAACACAATGAGTGTTCATCTAGATAACCACCTTATTACCACAATTAGTGTTCATCTAGATACCTACCGTATTAACACAATAAGTGTTTATCTAGGTACCTACCTTATTGGCACAATGAGTGTTCATCTGGATACCTACCTTATCACCACAATGAGTGTTCATCTAGATACCTACCTTATTACCACAATGAATGTTCATATAGACACCTACCTTATTAGCATACCTACCTTATTAACACAATGAGTGTTCATCTAGATAGCTACCTTATTACCACCATGAGTGTTCATATAGATACCAACCTTATTACCACAATGAGTGTTCATCTAGATACCTACCATATTACCACAATGAGTGTTTGTCTAGCTACCTACCTTATTACTACAACGAGTGTTCATCTAGCTACCTACCTTATTACCATAATGAGTGTTCATCTAGCCACATACATTATTAACACTCCTACCTTATTAGCACAATGATTGTTCATCTAGATACCTACCTTATTAGCACACATACCTTATTAGCACAATGAGTGTTCATCTAGATACCTACCTTATTACCACAATGAGTATTGATCTAGATACCAACCTTACCACCACAATGAGTGTTCATCTGGATGCCTAACTTATCACAACACTGAGTGTTCATCTGGATGCGTCACAACACTCAGTGTTCGTCTGGATACCTACCGTATCACCACACTGATTTTTCATCTGGATACCTACCTTATCACCACACTGAGTGTTCATCTGGATACCTACCTTATCGACACACTGAGTGTTCATCTAGATACATACCTTATCACCACAATGAGTTTTCATCTAGACACCTACCTTATCACCACACTGAGTGTTCATCTAGATACCTACCTTATCACCACACTGAGTGTTCATCTAGACACCTACCTTATCACCACAATGAGTTTTCATCTAGACACCTACCTTATCACCACACTGAGTGTTCATCTAGACACCTACCTTATCACCACAATGAGTTTTCATCTAGACACCTACCTTATCACCACACTGAGTGTTCATCTAGATACCTACCTTATCACCACAATGAGTGTTCATCTAGACACCTACCTTATCGACACACTGAGTGTTCATCTAGATACATACCTTATTACCACACTGAGTGTTCATCTAGACACCTACCTTATCACCACACTGAGTGTTCATCTAGACACCTACCTTATCACCACAATGAGTTTTCATCTAGACACCTACCTTATCACCACAATGAGTGTTCATCTAGATATCTACCTTATCACCACAATGAGTGTTCATCTAGCCACCTACCTTATCACCACAATGAGTTTTCATCTAGACACCTACCTTATCGACACACTGAGTGTTCATCTAGATACATACCTTATTACCACAATGAGTGTTTCATCTATATACTTTCCTTTCTTCAATTGCGATCTACACGATTCCTCTAGAGATATACCAACCAGGCCGTCCACGGCAGCTATAGAAATATACTGTTTCAAGCAGAAAGGCATTATTTTTTCATGTCAATGCAAAAGACTTCTACCCAAACTATCTGACTTAAGAACTATCGTTGTAAATTCTAATAATGCTGTTCTAACAATAACCGAGAGACATAGACTGACGATTACATAACTGATAAAGAAATTAGAATTGAAAGCTGCTGTCGTTAGAAACGATAGGGTCAGAAGTGATGGTGGTGCTTTTTCATACACGAGGAATGGCCTTGCTATTTCTACTAGACCACATTTTCACAATGATCAAATGGAAGCTGTTCGGGCTGACTTATTACTCAAATAAAACCCCGTAGCTACTGGTACAGACGACCAAAGCAGAATGATTTCCTTGACATATTTGAAGGAACCTTAGTAAAAGTTAGATCAGATTGTGAACTCCTAATTTTGAGTGACTGTAATATTTTTATCTTGAATAAAATTTCAGCGATATGTAAACAAAAATATGTAAATATCCTAAAATTTGTCTGATTAAGTAGAACTGACAATAACCTCCTCTGATTAACTAAAATTAATAAGGCCCTGTTCAGATTAGTCAAATTATCAAGGACCTCTTTTGATTAAGTCAAATTAACAAGGACCTCGTCTGATTAAGTCGAATTAACAATGACCATTCAGATTAAGTCAAATTATCAAGGACTTTACAAGAGTTACCATATCATATTCAGATTAATTCATATTATCAAAGACTTTGTATAAGTCAAATTATCAAGGACTTTACATGAGTTATCATCTTCAACATTATTATATCATATTTTGTTTAAGTTGCAACCTTTTTTTTATTAAACAATGCACTTGGAATAGATTGTTCCCGGATGACGTCATAAGCCGCCATATTTGTGGTCAGCGGGCAGATTTACCGTTGACTTTATATGGTGTTTGGAAGTTGAAATAAATTCGTTGAATCTCAAGATACTTTTACGAAAATTACATGTATAAACAGAACGCAAATCAAGCTGTTTGTTAGTATCTATATTTGTGATTTATAAGTTGACTTTCCTTCAGTGTGCCTTGTTAAAAATAGTCAATTTTGTTGATCACATATAGGAGAAACTGTCAGGTTGCCCATCGTCCAGGTAAAATGGGCCGAATATCGTCTGCTAGTGACCTGATCGGGAAGCATCTATTGACTAGAAGGTTCTAACAATTCAGTTTCGTCTTTCCCATACGAAGAATACTTTTTAATTTAACCCGTTTAAGATGGCTGGCATATTTGCATTAGTATCACAAATACATTCTGTAATGTCTATTCAGAGTAAACAAGAGGGAAACAAGACAGTATAAGAGAGAAAAATCTAGATCCAATGTCACCAACACAGGAAAAGATTCAAGCATTGTTGGGATCGAACCGTTTCGTTGTTTTATATTTTTCTACTGCCAAACCTCTAACTCTATATTGCTCCTTGCTAGTTTGGGACTAAGTCATGACAATAAGTCCAGAACAAAACATTGAACTTCAACTGGTTTAGTTCCAGTGAGAATGCGTGTCTTTCATTAACATACTTGCGACATGAAGACATATAATGTTCATGGTTTCGGCACCTTCACTTAAACCTGCTTTGAAGGCATGCTGTAGTAAGGAACTGCAAATTATACATCAGCTTTGCGTGTATATTTTTTTAAATGTATAATCGATAATTTTACATGTATAATCGATAATTTTTCATGTATAATAGATACTTTTACATCTATAATCGATACGTTTACATATATAATCGACAATTTTTTCATGTATATTCAATAATTTTACATGTATAATCGATAATTTTACATGTATAATCGAAACTTTTTCATGTATAATCGATAGTTTTACATGTATACCTGCATGAGACTGAAACAACATCAGACACATTAAACAACATATAACGGTCTGTCTCTCCTATACAACGTCCAAGTTTTTGACTTGTTCTTCTTTCACTCACTTGAATACAACCTACTTCTAAATAAAACATTCCTGACTTGCATAACAAAGCAAACCAATGATGATGCGGAGAAACTTTGAGCTATGCCTGTACTCAATTTTAATCGAATTCTCCTCATGTCAACCGCTCCAAACTGGTCATATTCCGCTAAGGGTCTTATATAAGTCAATTACAATTTTTTAAAGAGTTGTTTTGGAAAGTTGTAATATTGACGCTCTCAAGAATGCTACCTTTTTATCTCCTTTCCTGCCGATGTCTACAATATGTTAGTTCTAATTAAAATATTTTTTGTGCAAAATCTCCAAAACCAAGTTGTCTGTGAAATTAAACAAATTATATGCTTTTACTAATGGTTAAATACTTGTATACTTCATTTTTCTGAGGACAACATTACTTCCGTTTTCACAACCTTGTATTTTATGTAATAACTCGGAAAACGTTGTCAGTCTGGGACAATTCATGTTTGCATTATCAATCATTTTTTTTCTGTACTTATTCGCTTATAAGTCGAGTCCAACTAAAAACAGCATTATCCCTGATCTGCCGTCGCATAATACCCGCAGATCAGGGTTATGTTATTTATTCGATTGATTTACTCCTGAAAAGCTGCATAGATCCAGATCTGTCGGTGAAATATGTGAAGGCAGATCAGGTCTATGCTGCTTGCAGTTTGATCTGATTTGTAAACAAGTATATAGGTTCCTTCTGTACTAGAAACAAAATTGTAAAAGGTAAATCAGGAAACACAAGACAATAAAAATCAGAACCATAACGAAGGATGTGTTACAAAATTGTTGCAGAACAGTTGTCAATGTATATTTAGCCTCGAAGACGTTAATGTTGCATGGATACAATTTTGAGATGTATTTACACCGGTACTCGATGAGATTACTTCATTTAAAGAAGTTAGATCAGAGCAAAGAACATAACCTTGAATAACTTCTGACATTTTGTGAAAATATTAAATGTTGTGATCTTAAACTAAGTAGCAGAAAGATGCAAAACCAACAAGTTTTCTAAAACTTAAATAATTTAATTTTCTGAGTTACAAAAATAAAATCCAACATAATCCTAACAATTTCTATCACAAGTCCAAAAGAACAGTATTCCGAATTAATTCCAGGTCCTCAAATGTACTGATGTGCCAACAGCCTCGATGTATCACAATGGCATTGTCCAGAACTCCTTTATATAAATTCACAATAAACCCAGAAAAATATTTTAGTCCAAACAGTAATATAAGCACTTTGGAAATTCAGTGAATAATATAAACAAATATTTCCTCTCAAATTATATCTAAACACAACATTAAACACATATGCAGACTGATATTAAAAAAAAAAAAACAAAAAAAAAAATAAAATAAAAAAAAATTGGAAATTAAAAATGAATTAATTGATCAACCCTCACCCTTATATACACACATATGTATCTACATCACAATATTTCCCAACTCGATCCAAGTCGTAATACTGCTTAAGTAACATTTTTCACAACATCTCACGTAACAATAGAACCCATCTGAGTCAATCATCCAATGAAAAATCACCCCAAACATATACACATGTTCAGTATTACGATTAATTTCAAACTTGCAGATCATGTGCAATCTACAGAGACGTGCCAAGAGTGATACAATATATACATAACACGATACTCAAACATCCTCTAGTCTACAGTCATTGTCAGTGGAGGGGGTCTTAAATGCATGAATACCACAAATCAGTTTCTCTAATCAACCCATAACCACAACATTGCGCAACACTAATTGCATACTCGTATGTAAGTTTTTGCTTCTCATTCGTATGACACATCATCAAGCCTTTCCAATCCTTGGATTAGTACTTCATGCCATGTTTGACGTACCACGACCCAAGCGATTGTACCACTTTCCCTGTGCTTTAAAGCTCCAACAAGTGGCATACTAAAGGTAAATGGCGCGCCGGACGATGATGAATGCCCCGCCAGCAATTTTCCTGCAATTTAATTTTGATCAGCTGTTGTGGCATCCCAAGACCTCTGCCACCCATGGCAAATGCTCCGTCCCCCACCCCTTTGCGCGCTACTGGCTCCAACATTTGCGCAAGCGCAACATTTTAATTTGTACACATAACTTGTACTCGGTTTATGTAATAGCAAGTAGTATTTTTGTTAAATATTTTCTTTGCAGGAAGTATCATGCTGACGCTTTTGTGATAGACAACTTTCGCATTTGTTGTTAGCGGCAACAGCGACCACAGCCCTAGCGTTTTTATTTTTCAATTAATCCAAGTGTGTTGTTAACCATGCAGGTAAATATTTGTGTGCGTTCTTCTTCTGAGCAGCTGATATCTAAGTATGATGCTGAATATTTAACCCCGAAAAACAGCTATCTTCTGCTTTCACGTATTTCCTTTTAATGTTTGTGAAATGTGGATTAAGCTTCAATGACCTCATTATCTTCACCTTTGTTCAATATATTTAGAAACCAGATTCTCTTGATTTTTTTTTATAATGCTTTGTTTTATAACTGTGATAGCTTGTGTATAATTTGTCTTTTTTAGAACACAATTGCTGAATGATCTTCTTTACGGCCTAATACTATACAATAACAAAAATAAAGTCTTTATTGTTGCTGTGGTCAAATCTACGTGATTACCGCGTTCCTTAAATGAATTTCTGTCAATTCTGGTTATGATTCTCTTTAGATTCTGTCCATTAATCACCCATAATTCTTTTCCAGTTGAAAAATGAATAAAGGCAGTTGTAATTTCTCTTCACATTTTGTTATCTGTGCATCAGTTATCGATGCATTTATGTGGATTTGTTCAAAGTAGAAATATAACAATATAAATGTAAAAATACGTAATATATGACAAACAACAGTTGCATTTTGTATACTTCACAAGTTGCTGTTTTACAAGTTGTGAACTGCGTCTAATTTTCGTGAACTGTTGCATAGTATACAAGTTTAAATCAGAATAACCTAATTTTTTTAACGCTGCAGCA
>JAECUM010085132.1:0-15664 GCA_016617855.1 Megalonaias nervosa | reverse complement strand
TCAGTGGTTTCCTGAGTCATTGCGCAGTCTCTGATAACCCTTCGTGGCTGAGACATTCTTCTAACTCTCGAAACTGCAAGATGAGCTAAATTTGACCATTCGGTCCAATTATCGACAATCCAGATATTTGTATCAGAAATAGTTAATACTTGTGATGAATGAATCGTTATAGCATATCCTAGAGTCCACGGAGTTTTGTCTGTCGTTAACGTGCTCTCAACAGCACTCACAGGAACAACAACAATATCATTAAGAACGAGTTTTTGTTTCTCATTAATTCCAGGAATCTCAATTTCAATATTTTGTTTGCGTGTGTCTGCTGGTCGATAACACAATGGAACAGGTAGATCTAAAAACTTTTCTTTGTGTAACAGAAATAATTCTTGCTGAAGCGTATCGGAATTATCTTCCTACTTGCAACTATCAAATCAGCATGCTTCCATAAATTCCAAAAATCATTCATCGTAGTCTCTGGAATTACTTCACGCATTATCTCACATTGAATCTTATCTGGCTGCAGTCTGATCAATCTTTTAAATTCTTTCAGCGGTTCATCAATAGCACTATGATCATCAGTTATCTCCTCATAATAATCTACGAACTTTTTCAGCCATTCGTGCAGAGAAGATCTAACAATAGGTGGTGGCTGACAATGATCACCACACATGATAATCGCAGTATATCTCGTTAACAACCAATCAAGAAATATTTTTAATACTTCCAACGATACCGTACAAATTTCATCTCAAATAATAATCTTCGGGATATATTTTTCACCCATTCGTTGTGAAGTCCATTCATTTCCCTTTCATCGAAAGAAACCATGATACGTACACGAATTAACTCCTCGTTCGTTCATTTCTCTGGCGAGTCTGTGTGTGGATGTCAAAACAACCATATCAAAATTCCAAAATAATTGAATCGCACGTGTTGTTTTACCAGAACCTCCACGTCCATTGAGATAAACAGTCTTATGTATGGCCACAGGATCATATACTGATGGAGCCAACGACAACTCCGACATCTGTTTAGTTTTATAACATATATCCTTAGATTCAACGTCGGCAGATTTAGAATAACTAAGTATCTTTTCTCTTTTTATTCTTCATTCGCCCCACGATGCATCAGTGCCGATATTTATTGTTTCAGCAATCCTGCGTATTTTTTATTGATATAAATTGAATCTGTAGCAACTCTAACCTCGGTATCAGAAAATCTATTTATCATCAATAATAAATTTATCTAAATGTACGCAAGCATCGAAGATCTTAAATGAGTAAACTGTGGTGAGTCACCATCAGTGTAGCTTACAATTGTACCTAATTTAGTTCAGTCTGATAAATTAACATTATTCCGACTTATAAATGTGCTTCTCTCCGTTGTATCAGCAATTATAAAATCGACTTCAGCTTCGTTTATAATTAATCTACAACAATGTCGTTTACGATCATACGATCCTCCTTGCGTGAATTTACCAATCATTTTTCTACCGAGATCCTTTGCGAGCTTATTCTCAAAATCAGTTATATCAAGATTTTCATCATCATAATATTTGGTTTGTTGTGGTAACCAAGCCTGTTTTTGCGGACTATACGATATAATTGCTTCACTTACAATCAATGATATCAGTATTTTTACATCAAGCATATACCGTAATAAAACTAATGGAGCCCAACATCGCTCTGAAAAATGTCTCCCAAACCAAACAGCGACGACAGGATGAAGATTCAGTGCTAACTCGAATGACCCAATGCATACAAATCCAGTTAAGTCAAAATCTGGCAAGGGTCCATTTATCGCAACTCTGGTCATCTCGTGTGTTGGATGTCCAAATCTTTTGAAATACTCAGAACACTCACCCATCCCAAGAAAACTTCCAGGATAACATGCAACCGTATCAACCGATATAACATCTTTATAATCGTATTTAGTATTCCATAATCCACCATGTCCGTATTTGATACAACTGCTCTGGATATCTTCAAGAAATTCCAGTCGTGGTGGTTTCTATGAATTTTCCTTCTAAGCAGCTTGGGCAGCAACTGACGGAACGGTAACATAATTACTGAGTAATCGTTCGATAACATCAGTATCGTTCGTGTATTTCAACGCAAGATTTTTCATTTCGTCGTGGAGAGATTCTGTACGATAAATATCTCCATTAGACCGTACAAATTGATCATAGTTCACAGATTCTGAACTCTGAAACAACCACACGGATACAGGGTCACTCTTACTGATATTTCTGACAAAATCAAACATATCACCATTATAGACTTTAACAGTTCGATTTTGTGGAAATTATGTCCGAGGTTCACGCGTGTGCGTTATGATCAATAATCTCTATCGAAGCTCCATGTTTTAATATGTCGATTCGTATAAAATCTCTCTGGTTAATGTCTTCACTCTTATTGGAAATCTTTATTTTTTCCAGTTCAGCAACATCTTTGATAGACGCTCCTGTATCTTTAACTGTTTCTGCCCACTCATTTATTTTTTTACGTCTTAAATCCGTTAAACCGTTTCCTCGTTTCGCGTTTGTGAAATGTTCTGTAACTCGCTCAGCAACACAATTTAAGCGAGAAATTTTCATTGGCTTATCGACGTCAGGTTTATCATTCAGCGGATATATAGCATAAACAACTGCTGTCACAGGATATGCTCGTTCATAATAAGGTCTATCAATTCCAGTCAGTATTCCTGGTTTTGAATTTTTATTTATCATGACAATATTTCCAGTGTGACCCACGCGAACAGTTTAACTTTTGTCACCGATAATCCATGTGTCGTCGTCGGTTGCTACGATAAATTTTATTCTAAAAATATATTTTCGTGCAATGTCGAGATAATTAATAATTGTCGCTGCTCGCTTATCATTCATTGTAGCATCGACAACACCTCTTGTGTCGCGTATCATTCTGAATGTTGACCATACATGAGCTGCACCATCGTTGCGAAATTCTCTCTTGACTTCACTGATATGATTGATTAGAGTCTTATTTGTTAAATCAACCAAAGCTCGCCTTGGTAATTGAGG
The DNA here is from genome assembly GCA_016617855.1 of Megalonaias nervosa. Taxonomy (NCBI): domain Eukaryota; kingdom Metazoa; phylum Mollusca; class Bivalvia; order Unionida; family Unionidae; genus Megalonaias; species Megalonaias nervosa. The sequence continues at coordinate 12,627 of JAECUM010085132.1, read as the reverse complement.
GGTTATTCTGTCGGGATCATATCCGGCTTTAGAGGGTTTAATTGCAGATAATCTCGCAAATTCCTCCATATTATAATTAAAGTAAATATATATTTAAATTGTAGTTTTTATATATATATATATATATATATAGGTATATATATAAGGAGTATATATATATAGTATATATATATATATATGGCGTTATAAGTATATATATAATGATTCAAGCAAACAATAAATGAAAGTGGCTTTAAATGAAAGTGGCTTATGAATGGTTCTTCACTTCCTTGTAACAAGGCTTGCGTAAATGAATTCTGTGGACATCACATGCAAAGTTTGCGAAGAGGGAATCTAGGACCAAAACCGTGTTTGAAATGTGGTGTTGGGGTTAGAGGAGAAACGCAGCTGTGTGTAAAATGCGGTGGTAAAAAATATAGAGAGCTGAAACGATATTATGATAAAAAAAATAATACCGATGGCGTCGGTAATGAATCTTCCATACCCCCCCCCAAGGGGGGGGGGGAATATTTTTCTCCATGCGGCAATAACCTGGGCATAATATCTATCGATGATATCATTGACAGTTTTTTTCAGTTCATCGGCGTTGAATCCAGGATATTTAAATGTTGGAAGATCTGCCTCTGTTATTAAATTACTGTTCAGGAATATTTCTTTAGCTGTTACACTTTTGATTTTAACATCGTCTCCGCTTTCAATCACCGCTCGTATAATTCTCCGATGATATGTTTTCTCGAAATCCGATGTTAATATATTTAGGTGTTCTATTTGCTAGATAATTTCGCCCTTCAGATAATCGCTAACGGGGCGGGGGGTACTCGTCAATGTAACGGGTGAATGACTGGCGTAGTTTGTCACTCATTCGTTTGTGCTCAGCATTAATAATTTCAAAATGATTTTCAAAATCAGATTTTGAAAAACGAATATCTTTTATGATTCCATACCAGGATACCAGATCTTCTTTCCTCCTCCTAAGGTTTGGTGATTTCAAATCCTACTTTGAATTTTGGTATTGATGTCCATATTTCGTAATCTGGAGTTTTTTTCCCAAGTACATTTTATTGTCTGTGGTGAAATCATCACGTTTAGGTTCTGGTAGTCCTTCATATGTCGGTGGAACTTCTGGCCATCCGAACACGGTTCTGATCGATGATATATATATATATATGTATATATATATATATATATATATATGGCATATGTATATATATGTTGGTTGTTGGAGTATATATATATATAAGGTTATACAGGCGTACTTAAATGTAACTTGGAGTTCCATCAAATTTATTTTTATAAGAAAACACTAATGAGTTGTTTGCAGGCAACCCACCGAATGATTTTGATCTAATATTTGGCCAGCTGTAATATACTCGCAATTGTGCTGATGATATTTCTTTGGCTGGAATTGCCGTTGGAAAGATAACGTCGAATTCAGGATTGGTTGAGCTCGCTGATATCATCGTGGTTGTTAGCGGTGTTGTATAAGCGACGATTTGTTGTAGTAACTGTAACGATCTTTGATCGTTTGATGACAATAATATTATTTACTTCCTGATTTAAATTAAGGTGACTCTGTCTTTGACTCTGTCCTTGTCGGAGACAAGGGGGTTTGGTTTCCAGTTGCCAAACCGGAGGTGTCGTGGTAAACCATAATCATTTCTGCGAATTCCTGATCTGATATTATTCCATCATTGAGCCCTGATGATATCAGCGATGATAATTTGTCGTGTGCGTGAGTTGCCGCTGATAGCAATATTGTATATTCATGTAATTTATCAGCCGCACACGTAGATATGTTTCTTGCGATTATATTAAGAATACCAGCAACACCAGCTACAATTGTAATACCAACTCCTATTACTAGTGATATTACGTACGACGCTGATAAAGATCAGATTATAGTTGCTGTTTCAGCAAAGACCGCGGATGCAGAATAAACAATTGTATCAGAAACAACGATACGTCTGCGGTATTTTTCTTATTTTTACTGTGTACTCATCATTGATATTTTTCAGTTGGGTCTATAACAAACACACTTGTTCGTATCTGAAACGTTGCACTGCAACAAAGTCAGTTGATTGGTTCATTATATAATTTAAGTAGGTGGTAGTTTAGCGACTAATTCAAGACACCAATAGTAAGTCAAGCCGGGGTCTCGTTTATCGGGATACACTAAAAAACCTACCAAGTCGTTTTGATCCATTACTACTAACACAGGTCCAGAAGATCTACTAACTGGCTCCGTAAATTATTAGGTTAATATTATAAATTCTGTTTCAAATGTTGTAGTGCCGAGTACTGAGAACCTGTATATACCCGGTAACCTCAGCGCGATGTCGGATGGAATTAGAGTTTGGGTCCCATAACGCTGATCCTGACGCTACTGTATATATTACGCTGTCGGTAATTTTTTGATTTCGGAGAGTTTAATGTCGACGACTGCTGGACTTTCAAAAAATTCATGATTAGTTTTATTTATATCAGAGAGTTTAATGTCGATAACTGCTGGACTTCCCAAAAATTCATTAATGGTTTTATTTGCGTGTCTACGAAAATTCAAAAATGTTTGTATGTGAGTAGTATAATTAGATCTAAATGTGCTCAGTCCATCATTGATTGTCATCAGCGATGTCATGGTCGGAATGTTGCTATCATCGACATATTTTTTGTTGCGGCGTCATCATTTGATTCTGGTTCTGTAAGAACAGTAATTTTATCATTAGCCATATTGAGAGAACCCGTCATTGTATCACCGGCGAATAATAAACGATCATCGATCTCAGTTCTGATCGTGACATTGTTGCTGTCTACGTGTCGTATTGTTGCCACCTCATCATCTGATTTTGGTTCTCTCACATTAATAATTGTATTTCTGCTCATGTTGAGATCGCCATACATAATATCTCCAATTCTTCTGATACGTCCAACAATTTTCCCCATGAGTGTTAAGACTGATTCCTCCGAGTTTTTAACTTTACCGTTTTTAGTAAATACCGCTAAGTTATTTTTGGTTGCATCTGAAACTCCCAGAATAATATCAGTCAACGGGATATTACTCGTCTTTAATCGTCCTTGTTGATCCTGAAAAAGGACGACCTCATTTTGATCCAAGACGCAAAAGATTAGAGATCTCGTCCTTGATATTATCAAATGTTGCCTATTTGGATAATTTGCCTTGAGGTTTGAGACTCCGAGAAGATCTTCCAAAAATATCTACCATGTATATTCACTAAGGCCTGTTTAAAACGACGATGGAAAGCTATATCGTCTGGTTGTATACACGTGCACGACTTTATGAGGTGGTGTCGTTGATGATGACACAGCGTCGAGTACAGTAATTACTTCATGGCCACATGTTGGCGGATCAGTTATTGTCTGTGTTGGTAATGTTGAATATCATACAGGAGTGTTTTGAAATGCAGTGCTTCGTACTGGTTCAACATATTTTAAAAATTCCTTCGGTGGTGCCAATCCACACGAATCAAAATAAATGATTCCACGTGGATCAATCGCGTATGCAGCCCAATGAGTACCTGAACCAGAACTTCCATCGAGATTGAAGATATCGGTCTCAACACGATTTGGTTGTTTTGGTAATTGATCACGCATAAAAACACCTCTGAAGTTTTTGATATTTAATCGCTTAGCAGCATCAAGTAAATCAAAATTAGACATGGGAAGTATCAACGATGTGTCCCGGGGAGACTCAGACCTCGACCGTATCATGAACGAGGAGTTCCTGGCAGTCTTAAACCTTCCCCTTTTTTACGTAAGATTTCCATGGCTCGTTGAGTGGCTCGTTGAAAGGCTTGTTGCTTCATTTGTTGCGCTTGTTGCCTCAATGCTGGTATCATTTGTTGCATTCGTTGAGCGGCCAGTTGCCTCGACACTGGTAGCATTTGTTTTATGTGTTGTATGATTGATGGCATTATGTGTTCACCAATGTTTCCACCGCGACGGAGTTCACTACTTGTTGCTTTCTTTAATGCCACCCCAGCGGCAGTTCCAACAGCATCAAGTACAGCTGCTTTTGCAACAGCTGGAGCCGCTGAAGCGACCAAGGCTGCTATAGCTGCGAGAAGTGGAAATATACCACCCGTCTTGGCAATGTCGCTAATGGCACCGGCAGAAAGATTAAGTCGTACGCTGGTCTTTGATCGTTTGGTGTCATTGAAGTGCCTGAGTTGACGTTCTGTCAGGGATAGTTTATTTGAACCACCTGCGAGCTGTCATCGTTTCAGTGATATTTTTATATCCGATATTTTTTTTTACGCTGATTGTAGTCAGAGTAACACTAACATGATGATATGACATTATAATATCATGCGCTATTTAATTACATGTTTTCTACCGGGGCATCAATGACTCTCATTCGTCAGCCAACACCTTCAAGCAACATTATTTTATCTGAGAGTATAACAGCGATTGCTCTGTAATTAGCAACAGCTGCTCCTCTTGCTACAAGAGCTCGAAAGTGTATATCAGCTACTGATTGTCTGAACAAATCCAAGTGTTCCGGTGAGAAATAATAGATCGGATACAGTGTTGTAAAATCCCGCTGAGATATTTGCAAACCAGTATCAACATTTTGATCACGCCGAATGAATGTCATCAAACGATGATATGCACGTGCAACATGATTGTTATCAAAATTCAGTAATATATCCTCAGCTGGTTCTTGATGTCCATTTATTCTCAGTGAAACATCAGTAACACCAAGTTTGTCAAACATCATTACACTACGTAACTATGAGTTTACTCGTGCACCATCTTGGAAAGCAATAAATATATGTCGCGGTGCAGAGACACCTTTCTGTGATGCTATCTGCCATGTGAATAAACCATTAATGTTACTTTGAACACTATCTGTGGTCATCGTCAACCATGATAACGTTGATTTACCACCTGCGCCCATAAAAGAGAGTAGCTGTTGCTCTTCAACGATCGATGGAGTCATTGTTGGCGTCCACAAAGAAAGTTTTGTCAATATTTCTTTTCCATGAAGTGCCGCGGTTGCACCTGTGTCAACTCCTTCAGCGTGCCATATTGTATCATCGTCGGTAGGTTTTCTGACAGGGACAATTGTATGTTTTGCCCCGAAAATAACCTTTCTAACATTTCTACAAAATCAAAATATATGCTATAGTGGTATCATACATGAAAATTCTTCATTGTCGTTCAGCATTGATCGACGTGTTGCGAATCCCAAGTTGAAGTTTTCGTTCATTGATACAACTGTGTCCCCAGCTGCATTTAATGTTACGTTTCTGTTTTCTGGATGATCAGTTGTATCCTTTGCAAACATCATCGATGGACCAGCTGATCTCGAATAATCAACGCTGTATCTTGCAAGGCCAAGTATCGTTGTGGCAACGTCGATGTCGTTATGACAAACCTCAATTTCCCGACCATCAGTCATGTATGTATCACTTTTAAATAACTCCATGACGCCATTATTAACAAAACCAACTCGATCACCAATTCCGTAATCTGTATTAACTAATTTTAAAGTTTACCTTCGATCTCAATAAATGCCTCAGCGGGCAGGAAATATTTACTTGTATCATGAACTTGTAAGTCGATTCTTCCACGCTCGTCAGGTACACTGAGTCATAAGAATAATACTGATAATCACGTACCGATTCATCTTTGAGAACTGGTGCGTCCATGTCGAATGCGGGATCAGATATACGTTTGAACATCTTTATTATATTTGTTATCGTCTAACACGAAAACCACTTCCTGCTATTAGACTAGCAGCTATATTTTTTTCTTTTTCTTTTTCTGATAGTGGTACACCAGCCAACTCTGCTAATTTTTGATTCGCAGCTTGATTTATTATTTTACTAACATTTTCAGGCATAACTTCTGTGCTGGGTAATTTTACTGGTTGAGGTTTTATCGGCTGAGGTTTTCGTCGTATTAATCGTGCTAGTCTGCCCTTGATTGACGAGAATGCTTTACGGGCAACATCACCAACAACACCAATACCTTTATCACGAACAACATCAATAGCTTTCATCCCCAGTTGCTTTTAGGGCTATTCTTCTAAGTAGACCTTGAACAAAATCGCCGAGTCCATCTCCGTAGTACGCTTTATATGTAGGTAATCGCGAATTTATCACCCTGGCCATGGTCGGTCCACGGTGGGCATTATGTATGATCATCTTATTTTCTTGTTACTGATCTAATTGTATACCCTTAATCAATCACTGCCGTAATCATCGGTGATTTCATCGATGAGGGACCGATAAACATAAATAATCTCTGACAAATATCAGCTGCTTCATTAATGATTTCTGGGGAATTATTACCGGCTCGTTTTCCGCCAGTCAAAAGTTCTAGTCTGTCCACGTCGGCAAGGACATTATTGGGACATGGAGTAATAAAAACACTTCCTTGAGTGACCAAATCGCTCAGACCACTTCCAGTTGTTTCTTTCTTACTTGGTGAACGTGACTGACTCCTTCGTCTAATTTCTTCATATTCCAAATCTTCTTTTTCTTTTTGTTTCCTTGCTCGTTCGTGCATATTTAAGTTACTGATTATAAAATAATCAAGACAAAGAGATACTTAAGCTTTTCTTTTGGTATATTCTCTTTTGAAATCCCAATAAAACTTTCACAACAAATCACAAAAATCCATTTTCTACTTTTTTCACTGTCTCTCTTTTTGTAGTTTTTCAGTGGCATAGGTCTTTCCATGTCTTCACTTTCTTCTCATGGTATGGCTTTGTTGCATTTCTTGACGGGAATATTATTATTTTTTGAAGACATCTCTTCCTCAAACTCGCTTCTTTTGTTTGTTCTATTTTCCTTTAGGGCACTCTGAAGATCAGTGTCCTTTCTCCTGAAAATGATAACAGGTATCTTGACCTTTGTCTCTCATTTCTCCTGTTGTTCCTTTGCGTTGACGTTGTTAACATTCTGGGGCTCAGTGTCCTTTCTCCTGACAGATATAGAAAGTATATTGACTTTTATCTCTTGAGAAGTAGTCCGTCGTTTTCACTGAAGTATACTTTCGTATGACTCTGCAAATCTCTGACCAGAAGGGCAAGCTGTTTTGACTCTTTCATCCTGACAGTTTGAGAGCTGAATGAATACGCTTAGGGCAAGACACTGGTTCTATAGATACAGGGACCCGCTACGTGTAATACATAGTCAAATGAAATTTTGCAATCAAGATGAAGCGGTCGCAGTATTCCAGAGAAACTAGAAAAAAGTAAGAAGTAACGATGTGTCGCTTCGCCTCACACACTAGATGAGATGTTAGCTCATCCATGCCAGCGATTTGGAAGACGGCTTGAGTGAGCCCGAATCAACGCCTTCCACATATGCTCCAAGACCAAAACAGACTACCACAAAAGAAAGTCGTTCGGTAGCTCCCTAAAGTTATTACCACATTTGAGAGATGCTTAAACGCACTTCAGAAAAGTTAGAACGACGGCTTACACCTACACGATGAAATTTAAAGAGTTAAAGTCTGAAGTGCCGCCTCAGAAAGTTGAAGATTTTTTCACCGATTTGTGAGATTAATTGTTAGAGACACTGAAACAACAATACCAAGCAAAAGAAGATGATCGTTTGAGACTATCCATTCATCACAACAGTTTTAAATCGCTCGTCTAGATTGACGTTCAGCATCCAGCAGAATTGACGCCCTCTAAAGTCATCGAAAAAATTCAACACGTTCGACAATCCAACGACAAGCAACACTTTATATGACGCACGTTTCCACTCCAGAAGGAGCAGACGCAGAAAAGAGTTATTGTTGGACGACATTTTCAGTACGAATCGCAGCATCGTCCAAATTAATAACCCTCAAAAAAAGACGTGTTTAGCTCGGGCCATCGTCGCGGGTCGAACGTATGCCAACAAGAACGGAACTGCAGAATAGAAAAGAGCCTGGGAAAGCATTCGAGAATCGCACCGAGCCAAACAATGAAAAGAAGCAGAATTCCTGTTACAGCAGGCAGTCATAATCGAAAGAGACTGCGTGTGGCATTCCAGAAAAGCAAAATCTACAACATATCTTGGCTCCAGAAAAGGAGTCAAACTCATCTACATTTAAGTGGAACTAGTACAATTTAAAGACTCCATGAGTTATTTGACCATGCCTTTGAGTCGAATGCCTAAAGTGTTTGGAATGACAAAAATGACCAAAGGGTGTTTTCCACACTTTTTCAATACTGAAGCCAATCAACATGCTGTCCCCCCGCATTTACCCGACGCTCACTATTACGACCCCAACAATATGCACACCGAACAACTCGAAGTCTTCTAAGCTTTTTACGCAGTTACAGTGAAAAAATTCGACAATTGTCTCTGGAGCACGGAGGTATCGATCCTTTGAAGGAAGCCTCTACCATTGCAAAGACGTGCTCATTATTGTACCGCTTCATGCACTAGCCATCATAACATTTCAAACTTACCTCTTCATCAGCCGTCGGTACTCCGCCAAAGCTCTGCGTTCGTTGAATTACTTGTGTGAAAAGGAAGACAAATGGATCTAATATGACAGATACCGGGGCGAAAAGAAAATTGGAAGTCATTCAGTGGATGTTTGGGATTTAGAAAACCCAAACATTGTCCACGAATTTCTTGGATGCTATTTCACGGATGCCCCACCTGTTACCCTCAACGACACCTGAAGTTCCTTCTCAGACTTCACCATGGAAGTATTGTACGAAAAAACCTACCAACAAAGTCTGAAGTTAGAACATTAAGGATACCGAGTGGTAGAAATGTGGGAGCACGAGCACAATCGTCGTTTTAAAACCGATCCCGAGTTGAGACACATTGCCTAAAGTTAAGACATGGTAGACATTGAGCCTCAGAATCCACGTGACGAGTTTATTTGGAAGATGAACGAATGCCACACGCTTGCTGCACGCTGTGGACGAATCTCAGGGAGAAGAAATGAAAAGCATCAATGTGTATTCATTGCATCCTTGTGTGTGCATATATGGTAGATTTCCTACAGGGCACTCCCAAATGTTGACAGAACACAACGATGTGGAACACTGTTCATTCCTGTTTCAGTTGAGTCTTTGGGAATCTGTAATCAGAGTTTGCAGCTGTTTTCGGATATAATTTGAGAAAAAGTATTTATCGAAATTATTCATTGGAATTACAAAGTACCCATTGACTTTTTGGACTAAAAGCCAACCTTGCGATTATTGAGAACTCATTCAAAGACACGCTGGATTATATCACTGTGGCACATCAGGACATTCAAGACTATTGGAATTCATTTGAAACATTCTATGCTTTTTTAATTTGTTATAGGACATTTATTATTATTTGGGATTTAATTCACAATGCTGTAAATGTCTTTTGAATTTTCATTTTTTGTATTCTAGGGACATAAGTTGTTTGTTGCATTTTACATAATTGTTGGTTTCAGTTCCTTTCCCTTTCTTATTTTAAGACCTAGAATCGTAACAATATGTTTTAATATAATCTGTATAATCGAAGCTTATTTAAGATCAGCAAGAGGTAGTACTATATATGTAACAAAAGCCATATGACGTTGTAGATATATTGCAGTAAAATTTTATGATAATATAAAATGTTCTCGTTATAGAAATGTTTCATTTTTTGGCCACTATGGAGAATTCTGCGAGAAAAATAAATTATGCAGGGAGACAAAAATAAATAGCATCTGGCCTGGGGTATGTTTGGACAGGACAATTTTTTTATATGTACATCATCTTTTGAGAGAGTACCTTATTCACATATATAGGTTGAATTAAGCATCACCTTTAGTAAAACAGTTCCTGTCATAACAATTTCCTGATTGCAAGATTAAGTTGTTCTGCTCACGGGATTTTAATTTGGAAAAGACAGATGCGATAATTAACTGTATAATAGATGTTTCGCAACGGAAGGTATTGAAGACGATTGCCATATCCTGTTAAAAGATTCATTCAATAACACATTTAGGGTGTGTGAATTTAATGGTTCTAGTCTACGCAAAATGGCGGTTTTTAAATATTCAATTATCAAATAGTAATAATGCGATGAAATGAAGATGAGAAATAACAAACATGAATTATTGATAATATGACATATATTATATGTGCTTTATTTTATTATATTGATCGTTATAAGCGCTTTAAGAATGACACTGCAATTTTAAACTTTAATTTTATACCCATTACAACGGGCATCACTTTCGACTTTTAGTATAACAAACCTTGTTTGTGTAACTTTACATGTGTAACCTTACACATTTTATATTCATGGCACGTTACTAGTTCAGGATTAATTGATTTTTCTCTCCAAGATTTCCCTCAAATTATAGTAGTTTCTATTAAATTATAATGAACCACTATCCTGCTCTACATATTGCGTGTTAATATTTCTTCAGTCCTTGTACTATCTAGAAGCAAATATACTGTAGGATGTAAGAACTTGGACTGAACTGAATTGAATTATGCTAGATAAATACATGGACCTTAAATCAGGGACGATTGGGACTTTTACAAGATCTCAGGAAGTGTACAATTAAATTTTGCAAAGAAAAGTCCACAAATATGCATCGGATAAAAAAGAAATAGAATTTTATTTCATACTAGGAAACGAAACACAAATGAGCCAGCGTTAACTCTGTGATATTATTTTTACATTACCGATAAGTATAGACTATATGAAGGGTGGTTAATTGCTTATTTAAACGTTTTGGTTGAATCTTTCTTTTTTTTTTTAACCTCGAAATGAATCCCTGTGTGGTTTCACTTGTTACACTAGAGTACTGTTACAAGCCAGGGGTATTTGCTTAACCGAGCGGTGTCAAACCCTGGCGCGATTCCAGCTAGAAGTCATAAGTTTACCCCAAATTTCCAAAGACTTCTATACAACTTCAGTTGTAAATTAGACAGCCTGACGTGTCCATTCTATACTCAAATTTTACTCTAATAAATGCAAGACCACAGGTCTCACAACTTGCCAAATATCCACACATCTGCATGGTTTCTCTTCATCAATTTCCCGTACCGTCAGCAGTTCCCGCCGCAGAAACTATACAACTATCCTCTAACACAGGGAACTATTTTAACTATGCCACCTTAGGCCAGTCAATTCATAGTTTCAAGGCACATTTCGCCAGTACAACTGCATAACATTTGCCACCATGACGACATAGACCGTACCTGCCGAGTCCCTTCTTGTTTATTCCTTTGAGTAATTTACCGGTCTCCTACCGTAAATACTGCCACTGCAGTCACACCACTAATGTACACCACTAGATTTTAATAGGGACTATAATACGGCAGGGACACTTCATGCGGTTTTGACCTGAATTCACTAAAAGTGAACCATGGCATCATGGAAACTCACTAACACTTCACTCCGTGACGTTTGTTCCTAGTAATTGGCTAATTATTTCGGGCTAAGGAATATTTCCATTGCACCGAATTCCAATAATTAAACGAGTAATCACACATATCTAAGAATTCCTTAAACGGGGCGCTATAACCAAATGCGCATACTCCAAATTTATTGCATTACTATCTTTAAGATGTGTCTTTATTATTTTAGATTAAGACCTATATATTCAGATTGTAAATATAATGAAAACATACATGGGTTTAAATCTGTCTCATGCAATGGACGGCAAAAGTTCGAACTGATTTAAATTGTAAACGGTATAATAAATAAATATCATAAAAAAAGCAAGCCACCTGAAACTAGACCAATATGTGAAATGTGGCGATATTATTAAAACGAATACAAAATTTAAATTGTATAAGGCATAAAACTCAAATATCATAAATTATGCATTCACTTATATCTCGAAAAAAGACGAGAATATGGCCGTATTATTAAAATATTCAAATCTAAGATGAAACTATCTTCTAAACAAAATATATATCATTATAATTTGCTTATGTTGCGTTTTTCAGAAAGAGACCATTTTAAAGTATAGATCCTGCATTGAAAACTTTGTACGCCTATGTGGTATTGTAGTTGCACGCTATGAATTAAAATATCTGTAAATGTTATCTCAAGATTTACATTAAATATCTGTATATGTTATTAATGCATACATAATGTCATGTGACATTCAGTTTCTTTTCTCCATTAATCGCCATTATATAACTTCTGGGCATCACTGACTAGACTTGTGAACTTATGCACTTTTCCTTCCCAACCGATAAGAAACAACAGGACTATACAAATATGCACCACGCCCATCTGTTTGTTCAATTACATGATACCATTTCCCATTAACAGTTATACACATCGTAAAACCATATCATGGCACATGAGGAAAAAAACATGGCAAAACAAGCAAGACTGAAATACGTGACTAACAGGAAAGAAGTACCTGATAGAACAGCATACCTGCAACTAAATTGACTCATAGAAACTAAAGAAAGTGATAGAAGAAATAATCCAGCAACTAAGGCAACATGAGCAATAATCGGCAAGTATGATATCAGTTAAAAAACCCCAACTAAATAATAATAATAATTATTCAAGATAAAGCCATGTTAGGTATACTGAGCGCTGAACGGTAAATACATTAATGATTGCAAAATAACAACAACAATAATAATAATAATAATAATAATAATAATAATAATAATAATAATAATAATTATTATTATTATTATTATTATTA
>JAECUM010085131.1:0-13092 GCA_016617855.1 Megalonaias nervosa | reverse complement strand
CAACGCTCTTTCTGGAACACTATCCTACACGATCTACTCTGAAGAAGCTTTCTTCACAGTGTCATCATCAGGTAGATGTTAGATTTTCAATATTTAAAATTTGAATCAAAGAAACTTGAAATGGTTTATTGTCTGCCAGCTATGATGAATTTCTCCACTCTAGGCAATGTGCTATCGTAAAATCATTTTTAATGCTTCTAGCGAAAGTATTGTTTTATTTATCTCTTACTGTGACAGTTGTACAACGAGTGATATATCAGGGAAGGAAGGAATTGGATGAATGGTAGATATATTAATCTATTTTTAAGTTTACTGTTTTCATCCTTCTGCTTTTTGTACGTGACCCAGAAGCATTGTATCTTATTTGATATTAAAAATAAAATTTACCAAAACTATGTTCAGCAAAGAAATTATCCTTGCTCCTTTTGTAGTTTAATTAGGAGAAGTTGGAAAGACTTAAACCTAACCTTGCCAAGGTTTCGTTTCCTGTTAAGTCTAAAATTATTAATCAATATGCGATGCCTTTTGTAAGGCAACCACTATGCTTTAATTACATAATCATTGCAGTTTGCAAATGGCGCTGATGTTATCATTTTAAAAGTTCACTGTCACTGGTTAAGGGGGGGGGGGGTTATTTGAGGACAATTGCAACAGTAAGATTTTTTTTAAAAAACAAGTTTTTATCATTCATAGCCTCTAAATGCAATGTTTCCTTTGTCTTTCAAGAATAAAACTAGTCGGTTACATTGCATCATCTGTGAAGTTGAAGATAGTTCATTTCCCGAAATAGTGCGTCAGACAGTCACACGTATTCATCATGGGGTTTAGAACTCCAGTAATAAATAGAGATCATGTATAGCCATGTGTGCTACGAAACCATTAAAATTTTGGAGGGTATTGATGAGTACCCGACATCTGCATGCAAATTGTCTAGCTTGACATCGATTTTGACACTTGTGGAGATTAAGTGGGAACATTAATATGTAAAATTACAAATTTACTGACATGTTTGGCTGACGCTGTAACATGACAAAAGATTATCAGCAACTGTTAGAATGGAACATGCTATGGAAACATTTGCCACGAAAAACATTTAAAGGAACAACGTTCCAATCACACTTTTCCTGGAGATTTTTTTTTTGTTTACAATAAAAAGATACGAAAAGTCTGTTCAAAGCAACTTCGTACAATTCATTCAGAAATATGGTAAAGTTTTAAGTCTGATTGGACTATTAGAGAACAGCTCCTCATTTTTAGAGGATGAGTCTGTCGTATGAAGCAGATCCGTTTTTCGCAAAGATATTGTGTTAAGAACAATTATATTAGGCCGGCCATATCCAAACCATATAGACCCCCCTTTGATATAAGAGAAGGACGAGACCTGCCTACAAAGTATCAGTTCAAATGAACAATTGAAGACTAATGAGAGAGAGCGAGGATGGAGTGAATGAGGGAGAGAGAGAGAGAGTGAGAGATTCTACAGAATGCTTGAGACCTATAATAACTTATTTTGCAAAGGACAGCGTAGCGTTCAGCAGACTAAACGACAAGGTCTGGAACAGAAGAGGCATTAGGCTACAGAAAAAGTTGAATGCAGACAGAGCGATAGTATTCTCTGCGCTATTATACGCCCGCTAAACCTGAACAGTGTACCAGCGTCATGCGAAGAAGTTGAACCACATCTACACAATGTGCCTCAGAAAACTCCTCAACATCAAGTGGCAAGACAGGATCCCAGGTAGTGAGGTCTTAGACCAAGCAAGCCTACCCAGTGTCTTCACCATCATGATGCAATCACAATTGTGACGGGCAGGCCATGTAGCTCGCATGCCAGACCACCGGCTTAAAAACAAACTCTTTTATCGCGAGTTTGAACAAGGAAAACGCAACGAAGGAGGCAAGAGAAAACGATATAAGGACACCCTGAATACGTCATTGAAGAACTATGCCATTAGCTGTGACACGTGGGAGCAGACTGCCCAGGACGGGGTCGTGTGGCGCTTTCGAGGCCATCAGAACTGCGGCGGCAAAACAAAGGAGGCAGGCCAGGAAATCCGGAGCCAGTAACCCTATGATCAGCGTTTCTACAATCCCATGTCTACAATGCCAAATCGGCCTCATCGGCCACCTACGCACATACAGACCATTCGTTCCCGCTGTAACACTGGATGAATAAAATGGTCCTCATCGACTTGATGGACGAACTATATATATATGCAATTATGTAAACTCATTAGATGCAAGAACTCGTTGAGTACATTCGTTTAAATATATTTGTTGCATTTAAATGACGAAAAGCTAGGCAACAAGTTTCAATTCATTAGAGCTTCTAAAATGTGCTGTACATCACTGGGGTTTTTTTCTCTAAAGAAGCATTAATGATTCGTTGTTTTATAAACTTTGGTGTTGACGAAAACAATAACTTGCGGTGGACATAAAACATTTTACAATGCAACGTCATCTTCGAACAGCGAATGCATTACCTTGTGAATATGCATCTTTGAAAATATTAAGTAAACAAATTCTCCTTAAACAGTAATAGATATTACAGATGTAATTGACTTCTCATTTATGCTGCAAGACTTGCTTTCAACAACATTTTGAAGCTACATTTATGCATTGATGAAGCTGTTTCTTTGGCAATTGAATATTCCTGGCACCATATAGTCACTATAGTGCTGACATGCCTTTTAAACCAACACACACACACACACACACACACACACACACACACACACACACACACAGAGATATATATATGCACGCCTAGGATCTCTTTACACATCAAAAAAGAGTTCAAACAGTAATAGAATCTTACAAAGATAATAATGAAAGTCTCTTTCTAAAACGTCATAGGTACTCGCGGTTAATCAAGTCAGAAAAATGTTTCTTGCACTTTATATATATATATATATATATATATATATATATATATATATATATATATATATAGAATTTAACGATCAATTTACTGCTCATATTGAGAGAGAAAGAGCACAGCCCACAAACTAGTTAATATATGGGAGGAATGACATTTAACACCCACATTAATGCGCCTGAGTGATTAGCTGGTGAAAAATAAGGAAATAACTTTAAGCATGTATCTCATCTTTGTTGAAACTTTTTGTACGGCATTACATCTCTATTACGCACAAAACTTTTAACATTGCAAAATCATAACAGGTCTGTTATCGGCATATCATGAGAGTGTAAACAATGAAAGTATACTACTTATAACATTAAGGACAATGCATTAACTTAACTACGAATAAAAATGGTTCATTTATAAATTATTTCATCCCCGCTCTTCGCAAAAACTAAAAAATGGTCAAGCGAATCGAAAAAATACTATTTTACAATGCTCATATTGTCAACACTGTTTAACACGTCGTTGAAATAGCATAGGAGAGTGTAATAAAATATCCCAGAAATGTTGAGGAATCTTCCAAGCACTTTTTCAATGCAAGGCCTACTAAAATAAATTGCTGTGCAACTGTGGGAAAACAATCTTTTCTTTACAACATGGACCCTGTAAGTTTTTATCTCTCCTTCTACGCAGACTTTGTCCACTTCTTTCATCAGCCAATTCGATCTCATATTAGCAAACACGCACTCTGTGCCATGGTCAGTGCGGTAGGTGAACAGATGGTTTATATACATTCCAGTAAATGTAGTATGGACTATTTCAAACTAAAAAAGGTGAGTTAAAATATATTGCTAAAATACATTGCTAAGCAACTGTACGATACGAGTTCCCATTTAAAACCTGAAATCTATGGTGAATTTAATTGGGTAATTCAGTAGGAATTTGTATAAACAAGTAAACGTAAGAAGATGAAAATAATTTCACTCTACAATGCATCGCTTTGAATGCATTATTCCTAGATCAAACTTTACAAACATATCCTATTACTACTAACAAGTATATGGACCTTTGCATAAACGTAAAACAAACTCGAGTAAAGCAAGAAACAACACGCTAATAGATGTTAACAGTCTTTAGCTTACACAGTACTTCCAACGGTAGATTCATACTTACTTGGATGAATTTAAAAAAAAGTCAAATAGTTATAAGAAACCTAATAATGACTTTGCATCAAGGAATATTTGCAGACTAAGAAAACAATAGTTTGTTTTTATTTAAGGCATCATAAGCACGACTTCGAACTTAGCTGCATCTTATCCCTCGACACGTTACTATATAAACGCCCGTGTATACGACACCGCAGCATGTGACTTTGCCTTCTGCCAGTTCCAAGTGGACGTCACATTCACCAATGATGTAGGTACTAGAATATAGTTCATGGTTTATATTGTACGTTATGTGTTTCTAATTAACGATACACACTAGAAAGTATATATTTATCTCTCTCTCTCTCTCTCTCTCTCTCTCTCTCTCTCTATATATATATATATATATATATATATATATATATATATATATATATATATCCACATATTTTCTTTCTGTGTGTAACGACTGCAAAACTATAGGTACGAGTTCCAAAGTCGCGGAGGTATCCCAGTTTCTTTATGTTTTATGTTTTTATGTTCAAACGTTCTTTTAAACTCGATCTTCACAATTTTTTTTTTTTATATTTCGTTTTATGTTTTGTTTTTATTCCGGTCCTATTTTAGGCAATTAACTATATATCTATATATGCGTGGATAGAGATCGATAGACGTTTATCTGCAGAAAGTGTAGGCTAAATACATGCATTCAGCTGTTGTGGAATACTGAGTAACTGCTTTAAGTGCTAATCTAATAGACAATACATGATGCGTATTGCAACTTGTAAAGAAAATTCATTATATATTCAAGACGTTTTCGAATTTTAATTAAATATCTGGAATTATAACATTTAAAAGCTTTAGAACCAAAATACAAAATTCTTGTTTTTATTGTACAGCCAATAAACATCACAAACTTGGGATCTGGTATGGCCGTCTCGATTCACGAAGACATAATAGTGGAAACCACGCTCTACACCATTCAAACGTCGGATGCAACGATTGACGATAGTGTGACATGCAACATTACGTCAACAAACCCCAGTAATATGGCATTTCAGGCAAAGGAAACCTACCCTGGGTCTAATGGTATGTTCATAACATTTTCATGTAAAGCCTTTCTAGAAACCACTTTATGTTTTAGGAACTGTGAAATAGCACATCAAGATGAATTTATTTGAGATCTGCATTGCCCTATTCGTAATTGATCTAACCGATTATAATAGCAATTGGTAGTTCACCGACGAACCAAGTGTCTGATTTATCTTCTCTCATAAAGCGCTAAAAAGTAGCTTCAAGAAGGCAACATACTAATAATATCCTAAACCCTCCTTCATGCATTACACGGAAGTTTTCAAACGAATCAGTAATTACTTTCATTGCATGGCAGATTTGCATCTGTTTCTAAAGTTTCCTAAGTTGTACATTTAAAATCACCAGAGTAACACTTTTACGTGAAAAAGCCAACCTACTGTGAAAGTAATTACGCTTAAATTCCCATGGCTATTAAATATTTTAACGGATGTATGGTCGACAAGGACCTTTGTTCTGAAACTCAGTAGGAAAACCTTTATTCTACATTTCTAGTTAATCATAGATTTGAAGCAAATCAAAGATATGTAAGGCATTCAAAAATCTTTTGATACTTTTTACGAGGATACTAATTAGGGCTTCATTGTGTGGCAGTGTTCTTCATAAAATTACACACATGTTAAAATCAATTGTATATTAAAACAGTTTGGTCGTACGTATTGCTGTGCATTTGTTTGAAAACTTTTATTCAGTGACCCGAGCATTAGACAAAGCTGCAATCATATTTCCATCAGCACAACAATTTTTGATTAGTAAGAACTGAAGCCTTTTTTCTTCTTCATATTCATATTTTAGTGATAAACTAACTTCTTTACCTTTATTTTTATATTAGTTGTGGCAAAAGGCCGATAGCGGAAAACACAATTCACATTAATTGTCATTTAATATATAAATATAAATGTTCCCGTTCACTTTTGAACTAAATTTTCAGTGCGAATCTCAAATATTTGCCGTGTTATCTTGATATGCTCTTGGAAAATGCCGCCGACTTAGAATAAAAAAAAAATTGTTTTAAATTCTGCAATAGTCTGATCATCCATTATATGGACTCGTGGAGAATCATGCGCTTTTAAATGAGCTTACATTTCCATCTCCGATATTTGCATCATTTTAATACAAATTTGCATAACATCCATATCCGATCTAATAATACACAAGAAGATCAAACATTTATATTAAAATTATATTCGTTTTACGTTTACAGGAATTCAACATTTGGGTCTTTTGGAGGTAAATTCCAAAATTACATTAATTCAGCCTTACAACGAATTTGATTTTTACATGATGAAGTCGTTTTCTCGGTTCACGTGTCTCAAGTAAAAATAAATTTGTTTCATGTATCGCATGCCTTTAAATTGCTTCATTTCTGGAATGATAACTGTAATGTGTTTGTGGAAATAAAACTGAAGGCAACTGATTCTTTAATTCGTTTATGTTGAAATTCTATGTCGTTAGCTGTTGTTTATCTCGTAGTGTACAAGGTTGTTTATCTTGCAGTGTACCAGATAATAAGCAAAGCGTATCCAGGCTTTGACCACGATAGCTGCAATCAATATCAAGTCACCGTAAAATGCTGGGACAGTTATGGTTCCAATGACAGTGATTACCTCAGAGTCAACATAGAGGACAATCAGGCCCCTGTTTTCACCAACTTAAATCGTACGTGTAATGTCAATGCAAAACATTTCAGAATCCTCCAGGACAATAGACTTACATGTCTAATTTTATATTATGTTGGTAATTTACAGGACAATAATCACAAAGTTATAATCTTTGTAATTCTTTCTTTCTAGCTATAAAAAGGATGACGACTATATATATATATATATATATATATATATATATGTGTGTGTGTGTGTGTGTGTGTGTGTGTGTGTGTGTGTGTGTGTGCTATTCTGAAAAAACACGAATCAATAGGAAGAGACAATCATAAGTCATAAAATACACATCTTGAATCAAGAACAGATGCGTGTAATTTTAAATGATATTACATCTTCTAGTTCTTTGGCAGAAAGGGTTTGTTAACGTGGACAACGGAGGAAAATACAAAAACATAATTGTACCTTGCTTTGAAATAATTATACAAATTTCAACGTGGCATAAATGTTGGAACTAAGTGACACCTGTATCCTCACCAAGCGAGGTCCTTTCGTTCCATATCTCTGAAACAGTAGAGGCTGGAGACGAGTCTCAGAGATGCCACGCGGATTTCGGATAAACTGCTGCAGCCAAGTGTTGCAAATAAGGACATAATTAACTCGTGAAGGACTGGCCGAAAAAAATACAGAGAGGAATATTTACAGAGGTTTAATTATGACTCATACATGATTTAAGTTGTACATAGTATAGAAATGAATAAATTAAACTATCTATCTAGCGTATACAAAGTGAAGAAACTGAGAAAGACATGTGAAAAGTTCTCTTGCATGATTCAAAGCTTGGAAAATGACGACAACCACTCTGGTACGTATAGCTGTCCATGTGACGAACAACAAGTGCATTAGACAAGTTTTGGGAGTCAAACAGAACATAAAAACGAACAAGGCCGTGAAAGAACAAACAAAACAAGAACAAAGACTTTGATCGAGAAGAGAAAAATGTCAATGGATTAGCCTCACTCTAAGAAAACCGCCCACTATTTGGTTTTGAAATCCCAGGGAATCATAAAATTAGTAAGACCTATGCAAACATGAAAGATTGCTTTCAGAATCGATAGAAAAAGGAACGTCTTGGAGTGAAAAAAGGAAAAGGTGCAAGATTGGGTCAAGAAGAACAAACCAATCAATACCAAAGTGTAATCTTTTCCTCCAAAGAGAGTAAAGGATATAAAAATGGATACTGTAAGGAATATCCAATGAATCACAAGAGATAAACTTAATAAAATATTTGGCAATGGGCTCCATTACAAGCAATGGTTTCTCGAAGAAAGAAAAAAAGATACATTATGTATTGGAAAATATAGCGATATAAGGGTTGGAAAAAAGAAAAGAGTTGTGTATACATATCAGATTAAGCAGCCAATGAAATTAAAAAATGCCATGGAAGAAGCAAGATCATAATGGTGCAATGTAACAAGAGAACCGTCGCTTATTTCAAGATATCAGATTTGGAACTGTAAAATGGCTGAATATTTGTTAAATGTCTGTATTACGGAATAACTTCTGAATGACATAAACCAAACAAAATGAAATATCCCATCACACGGGAATTAGCAGTCCCATTTTTATCAGCCGCAGATTTACTTAAGAAATTTACTAATCAACATCAAGAGGTGTATTAAATTGTGCAGCTTACATGACCATGCAGATGTTGATTTGCACATGAAAGAGCATTAACTTTGCCGTACCGAAACTAATGTATACATATCAATTGCCATGCAGATCATCCATACACAAAATATTCTCATTCGAATAAATGTCACAACCCTGTCAATTTTGATTAATTTTTATAAAACAAAATTGTTTCTATCATAGCCTCAACGAGTATAAATGTAGATCCTGCTACGACTTTTGCTGGTACTGCTATTTTCCATGTTACTACAACTGATGCCGAAAATGACAATCTCTTCTACAACTACACCATTTATAATCAGTGGACACCATTCAACATGAGTGCAGGTATGTCATTTCAAGGTGTATCTCTTCTGTGTAGACACATATATTGACGATGAGAGATTATATTATCCTGACCGTTGTCCTCTTCCTATTTGTCTTGTAGGAAGGCTTGGGGTGCAACGTGTCCCTTAATGTTCCCTGTCCAAACTTTTTAATATTTTGTCAAGGACGAGTTTGATAGTTTTGTTATCAACAATGCTGATGAAGAAAATTACGAGTCAATCTTGTTATAAATTACAGTTTCATTTTGGACAAAGATGACGATGATGATGATGATATTGTTCAGCATACAAATCATTAAGATACATAGCTAAAAGGCACATTTAAGTTTAAACTTTAGATAGAAAGTGTACACAGAATGAATGAAGATATTTGTTGCGTAAAACTGTGAATGGCTGGGATACATCAGTGTGATCTGCTTGTACCCATATTATATCATCCTGTCAATCCTACAGCTTGAATGACATAAGATAAACTTCCGGTACAAATGGCACAAACAAAGCATACGCCCAACAATATTTTATAATCATATTTTGCATTTTACATTCATGAACAGCCGCTGTTGTGATCCTACATCGAAATATCTCTATCCACGAGGAAGATGGAGCCGTGTATTGGATACGTATTTGCGTGTATGATCCACACAATGAAGTTTGTGGAAACCTCTCCGTTTCGTTCACATGTAAGTAGTTTATTGTCTGATAATTCAATAAATTCATGTCTATAGATTTATGGAATAACGTGGATAAATAGTTCTAGTAAATGATCTTGTTTTTCAAAGAATTGATAAACAAAACCGCTTATCAAGACGGGTATGCAAATTATTGTAAAATACTACATACCCTCTGCCCTTAAATATTATCTTGTTATGGGAGAAATATAAGTGATTGAACGTTTCATAAACATGTGGTACTGGATGAAGATTGTGAGTTTGGATCCACTGACTTTGTTACATTGTGTGTAACCTCCTAAACCCCAAACTTTATTAGTTTCTTTCTTCGCCTTCAAAATCGATCACTAACAATTCGTCATTATGGGACAGTAGACTAAATACATAAATTACTTTTCTCCAAAAATGAAGAGCTTGACAATGCGCTTGATCTATACACACCCGAAACGGATGCTGTAAGACAAAAGGTACTCCAGTGAGCATGGGGAGCTTTATCGTTTGCAAAAACACATGCAATGGTATTTTACGAAGAAGTTTACATAGGTCAATTTACAGTCAACAGGTTAAGGGGTCAAGCAGTTGGAACTGTTTTGTTAGATTCTTAATATACACAAGCGCCTGCCGAGCTGGCGGGCGCCCGATAACAGAGGAGCAGATTTAACAGTGAAGGTACATAGTGCCTACACCGCTCAATACTCCGTGATTGAAAAAGCGCATGATGCCAACTCGGTCATTTTCGGCTTACGTAAAGATTCTGTTTTATTTGGTTTAAGAGAACATTTGAATATATTATTAGATATATGATGCGAATGAAAGGGGAACTAAGTGCGCTTTTAAAGGATACACCGAGGCAGCCAACATACGCTAGCCTGGGCCAGCATCACACACACGACAACTGAGTTACGAGCTCGACGCTCTACCACTGAATTGCCCGGAATCCGCCTACTTGAGGACTATATAGTCTTTCTCAACCAAATTCTTATGCACAAAAGATTCGGTCTTATTAAGTAGTTACATAGAAGTTATTGCATCAATTCAAAATGAATGTGTGTGTGTGTGTGTGTGTGTGTGTGTGTGATTTGGAATTTTAACGTACCTTTAACAATGTTTCAGTCTTATCGTTACAATGTCTGCAGTGTGACAGTATAACTGTGATATCTAGCACTGGGGCATCATGCCGTAGTTATGTAGCATAATGTTCTACCCAGTCACATTACATAAGGCCGACCAATCCTAGCACTTACATCTTAGCGAGGCCGATAATGGTAACATTTTATAAGTCTTTGCTATGACTCGGCCGGGGTTCGAACACCCGACCTCCCGCATCCGAGGCGGACGCTCTAACCACTAGGTCACCGGTGCGGTCCAATACAAAATGAATAAATCTTAGTTAAATATATCAAAGCAATTCGCTTTTCTGATAATTAGTTCTTAAATGTCAGCATTCTGCCAGCTGATCATTATCAACGGACGAAGACGGTAGTGCAACGTATTGGTCATACAGCAACTTTTTAAAATCTTACCACAACCCTGGGAACACAAGATTGTAGCCATTAAGAGAAATGCTAATGCAAGACGACACTGATGAAAATTAAATTTTTGAAACATTTGTTTTATTTTAAGCATCGAAAACACGGCCCATCATAAACAATCTCCCAGATTCTCTATTGGTTCCCGAAAACACGACAGGTGGGTCAAAACTATTTACCGTGTTAATAACCGATCCTGATGTAGGTGACATCCACAGTTTCACCATGACCGTTACACCTGCCAGTGGGACTTCTAAGTTTTCTTTGAATTCCACCTGTAAGTATTTTTATAACTAATTCTTCTTGTATCAGTTCATGCATGAACTTTCACAAAAAATGATAAATAATATCGTCAAATTTTTAAACACCAGTGTCCTATATCTTGAAAGAAAAGGAACCGGAAAAGTTGAATAAAACACTTGACCTACTAAGGATATGCAATAACCATGGCAATAACCAACTATTATTGTAACTCTATTATATTAAGTATACTTTGCATTAGACAAACGTCTTAAACAAATAATTTTCCTTCTGATAACACCTCTTTTCTTTGACAAATTTAACATGGGTTTAATATAATTTCTTTCGGGTCTTTTCAAAGGAAAACGTTTACCTTTGTACATTCAAAGACAAGCATTCCATTAAATTTTATAATCTGATATAGTAATTAACAGATTATCAGATTTAATTTCACACATGGGTAAACTCGACCTTAAAAGCTCATGGAAACGTAACAAATAACGTCACAAGTGAAATTTGCTAATTAGGAATGTAACAGTAAAGAAGGATTGTGCATGTGATTTAGTTCAGTGGATAAATAAAATGATTGATTGAAACATTTTTCATCGTGGATAATTTTAGGATTGATAAAAAGCTGTTATCACTGTAGTAGAGGGCGATACATTCATTCATATGTATTCTGAAAAGGAGATTGGGTTTAAGGCCATTCTTATTACTCTGACATTTAACATGTTTTCAGTTGTGGTATATTTGTTGAACTGGGGAGGGTGTTGGGTTTTATGTATACTGTTCCACCTACCTGTACTGTTGCCGTTCATTCTGTATAATATTAATTAAGAACACGAATAACTTCCCTACCAGTCAGAATCTTTTCAAGCTGCACACTTGCTGTATCATTTCAGCCGGTGTCCTTTCACTAGCTTCAGGGCAAAAGTTCGACTATGAGACGTTAGCATTTTACCGGATCATCTTTAGCGTCAGAGACCAGTATCTTGTGACGAACGAGACAAAGGTGTTAAATATTACGATAACGGACGTCAATGAGAGTCCATACTTCACCGATACTTTACCAGATATGAGCTTTGGAGAAGGAAAGGTTGGTAAAGTTTTAGTTTGCGTAAAGAGGAAAAAAATATATGCTAACTTACGGTATACTTTTTATATTATTTTGTTCACGTTTTGGTACAAACGGTGTACTTATAATGTACGATATTCTTCACTGAATGTTTGATGGTCAGCAGCAACTAATTTGATGCACAGATTTTGCTTTAATGCGTCAAAGGGTCATAGGATAATCAAAGACGGTATGTACATCATGGCACTACCGATACTATTAGTTGTTTAATAGGTACTGACCTTCCTGCTGATGATAATGATGATCTTGGGGCTAGTAATGTAGCTGCTGCTGAAGTTGTGCGTTTTAAAGAAGATGGTGATGATGCTGAATAAGATACACTCTGATAATCATTTACTATCTATCATGCATATTGACGGTATATTTATCTGGAGAGGGAGATAAATACTTTGATTGAAAAACATATCTAAGAATGTGCTAGAATCGTTCCTGTCAGTATACTCATATCCTCTGTTGAAAGCCTGATAAACTCCTTATCGAGTTTGGGGTCTCTTTAGCGATAGTTATTTTCTTTCTGAACCTTGATGCGGTTCGCTTTTTTTGGTCTCTCTCCCTCTCTCTCTCTCTCTCTCTCTCTCTCTCTCTCTCTCTCTCTCTCTCTCTGTGAAACCCTTTCTAAGTTTGGTCTTCCAACTCTACTTTAAGCCTCGTATTGCAGTGTCATTACTATAGAACAATCTGTACACATTTCATACTAACTGTATGCCATATTCATTATTACTTTTTTCACTTCCAAATATTCGTCTGTTCTTATTTCTTTGCTCAAAACTGAATGCACATCTTATGAAGCAGCAGAGAATA
>JAECUM010085128.1:0-11534 GCA_016617855.1 Megalonaias nervosa | reverse complement strand
TGTTGTGTTTCTTGTCCTAAACTATCTCAAGTTGAGATGTATATACTGAAACAGACACAAGCGTGTTGCTTTCAAGACATTATTTCTAAGAGTGACTCATATAGGCAATCCACACAGCGGGTCCCTAACAGCGCATGTGTATATACATTGGAGAAAGATGTACACCTGACGTAGATTGTATAGTCCATTTCAATAATACAACATTTCCCTTGTTTTGACAAAAATAAAGTTGTTTTATTTTGAAGGTAACATATAAAACAAGGTAACGAAATCTAAATAATTCTGTAGAAATATTTTCGATGATAAAGATTTGACATGAAACTAAATCACATAATGACAATACGTACGTAAGTAATGTCCAAAACATATTTAATGCATTAATAATGTTGTTCATACGCATTTTGGATAACCATTAACATTTTTTTTTTTTACTATACCCTAAATAATTATCCTGCTTGTCATGTATTCGTCAGTTGTTAACAGCCTCCGCCGTTCCACATAAACGGCACTCCGGGGATGTCATTTACACTCAAGTTTCAGTTCAGTTCTCTATCTATAACTATCAATGTTACTTAATCCATTCATCATTTACATAGAGTTTGTTAGGTTTCACGTCTCTTCCAGACCGTGTTATATATGGGGCATCTGACCTCAAAGTCTTAGCTCCTGATTCTGGGATAGTGTTATTGAAATGGGGTTCTCTAGGGAAAACTGTTTGAAATGGAGTGTTTTCACATTGCTGCTCGGGGTCAGCCAATACGCGAGCAGCAAATGGGGTCACATCTGACAGATTCTCCATGGTTTTATTAAGTAACCTTCGATTTCGGCGGTAAACACCACCGTCCCTAGTTTGTACAGAATATGACCTGCCGCTGTGAACTCTTATAACTTTGGCGGGTTTCCATGTTTTACCAAATTGAACCCTCACAGAATCATTTACAGAAAGGGGTTTAAGTACTTTTCCCGATCTGTCAAAATACTGTTTTTGTTTTAATTTCGACTGCTGCATTTTTCTTTTGAACAATAGTTGGGTCAACGGTCTGTGGTTTGAGAAGTTTATATGTAATCGGTATTATAGATTTTGTTCTTCTACCAAGTAACATTTGAGCTGGTGTATAGCCGCAATCCAAGGGTGTATTTCTATATTCTAACAAGGCTAAATAAGGGTCCTGCTTACTGTCCCTTGCTTTGGTGAGCAATTTCTTGGCAATCGAGACTGCCTTTTCTGCCAAACCATTAGACACTGCATGTAATGGACTTGACGTCCTGTGTTCGAAACCCCATTCTTTCGCAAAGTTTGCGAATTCTTGGGATGAAAATTGCGGTCCATTGTCGCTGACACAGACATCACAAATACCGTTCTTGACATGTGTACGTTCAGTTTCCTGACAATTGTGATACTGTGTGTGTCTGGCAATAAGTCTATCTCAAAAAATCGACTATAATAATCAACAGTCGTGAGATAATTTTTTCCATCAAAGGCAAACAGGTCAGTACTAATTTTTTGATAAGGCCTTTGTGGGATGTCATGTGGGATTAAAGGTTCTTTAGCATTGGAGTCGCGATGAGTGAGACATATCGAGCATTTTAACACATGGTCTGTGATTTCTTTGGACATGCCTGGCCAAAAGATGCAATCTTTCGCGCGTTCTAACGTCTTGTTTACTCCCAGATGACCAGTTTGCACAGCTCGTATCATCTCCTGCCGGAGACCTTTCGGTACAATTAACTTTTGACCTCTGAAAATTAAGTAATCTTCTACAGATAGCTCATCCCTGTGATTCCAGAACTCAAGCACATCTGTATTGCAGTCAGAGCGTGAACTAGGCCATCCCTGAGTTATAGTCTTTATCAAAATTTGCATTTGCGGGTCAACTTTGATAACGCTCTTCAGACATTCTAACCGTCGATCTGTGACAAACAACTGTTGTTTGATCGTATGTACGTGAAGGTCGAGTCCTTCGATCAATCTTGGGTATGAGTCCGGAAGTGATTGTCTTGATAAATAATCACTAATGGGCAAGTCTTTCCCTCGTACACGATGCACTTCAATATCGTACTGCTGAAGCTGCAACATCATGCGTTGAAGGCGTGGAGGGGCTGCTGAAAGGGGCTCCCTCATGATCGATTCAATCGGCTTGTGATCTGAGTGCACCCTAACTGGTCTAGCAAAAACCAATTGATGAAAACGTTTACAGCCAAATAGTATAGCCAGCATTTCTTTTTCTATCTGAGCATACCCTACTTAGGTTTGTGTTAGGCTTTTGGATGTGAATGCTATGGGGTGACCGCCTTGCATAAGGCATGCCCCAATCCCATATTTGGAAGTGTCTACTTCGACTGTTAATTGCTTGGTCGAGTCAAAGTAAACCAGCACAGGGTGTCGCGTGATTATATCCTTGACCTCTTGAAATGCCTTCTTCTGAGGTTCGTCCCAGAAAAATTCCACGTCTTTCTTCAAGAGGGCGCGTAAAGGGCTTGTAACCTCTGCTAAATTTGGCGCGAATTTTGAAAGATAATTAACCATTCCAAATAGGTTTTTAAATTTGGACCCGTTTTCGGGAGCATCAAGTTTAAGAATAGCCTCAACCTTGTTTTGATCGGGTTTTAAACCTGACGAGCTTATTGTATGGCCAAAGAAAGATACTTCCGTTGCGCCTATTACGCATTTGTCTGGGTTGAGACGCACACCCTTTGAGCGTGCACGTTCAAGTACACGTGTCAACATGTCGTTATGTTCTTAGCGAGAGTGTCCCCACACCAATATGTCGTCGACTATACACGCGACATTTGGTAAGCCCTCAAAATTTTCATCCATTTTCATTTGAAATATGTCTTGTGAACTTTTTATGCTAAAAGGTAACCTAAGATATCGGTACCGTCCGAAAGGCGTACTGAATGTAGTTAGGTACGAAGATTCGCCTTCAAGTTTCACACTCCAGTAGCCATGTGTACAGTCTAACGTGCTAAAGTACTTGGCATTGGTTAGTTTAGTTGTGACATCATCGATTGTCAGCATAGGATAGTGGGGCCTAAGGATTGAATCGTTTAACGCCTTTGGGTCTAGGCAAATACGCAATTTACCCGATTTCGGTTTCTGTTATTACAAGGGAGTTGACCCAATCGGTGGGTTCTGTAACCCTTTCAATAATTTTGCACTCTTCCATTCTTGTGAGTTCCTCTTTAAGCTTTGACTTTAATGCTTCTGGTACCCTTTGCGGGGGGGGGGGGGTTTACTACTAGTACTGCATCGGGTTTAAGATGCAGCTTGCACTCACCGGGAAACAGACCTATTCCCTGAAATAGGTCACTGTACGTACTTGTAACAGCTGATGTATCTAAGCCAGACTCATTATCAATTGCGTAAGTCAGCTGGACAAATTGTAAGTCAAGTGAAGTTTGAAGGCTAATGAGAGCTGCGGCCTGACTATCTACAACATAAAAGTATGTTTTTACAGTTTTGCCGTTGTGTGAGCAGGAAAGCATTATCTTGCCCACTACTGAAATCAAATCCCCTGTGTATGATACAAGCTTACTGTCGGGGGGTATTAAGGGGTCTTTAATATTGAATGTTTTGTACAACGCTAGTGGAAGAATGTTTACTTGTGACCCGGTATCTATTTTAAATTTATATGGGGTTTGGGAAGGGCCAATACGTAACTGGACAAATGCACGGTCTGGAGATGAGAGAGATGAATCCCTTACCGTATCTATGTAAAATTCCTTGTCATTATGTGTATTCCATGCATTGTTAACACTCCCGTTATAATTAAATCCCTGGTCACTGTTCGATAGATTATGCACAGTTTTGGATCTGCACATTTTTGCAAAATGATTAAGTTTGCCACATTGTCTGCAAGTCACACCTTTAGCTGGACACTGCGAGTTGTTTGACTGGTGATTCCTGTTTCCACAATTCCCACATGGTTTGTGTGTTGTGAATTGATTGGGCCTTGCACCATTGTGATGTTGGGTCTGATGTGTCTGCGTTGACTTCAGGAATTGTTGCCAGTGATATCCCCTGGGTTTGTTTCCACCGCGTGCCTGCACTCTGTTTTTACTTTTATCGACAGCGTCTACATCCTTGTTTGGCGAGCCGTTTGAAACAGACATCGATTTCAATTGCTGCTGACAATATTCAATGTTTTGAACGATTTGTATAGCTTTGTCTAATGTCAACTTGTCTCCTTCATTAATCAGTTTCTCTCGGACTCTCTGACTGTTCGTCCCAAATACAATTCTATCCCTTATCATATCATCTGCATCATGAAAGTTGCAGTCTCTGGCTTTCAGTCTTAGCCGTGTGACGTAGGAATCAATTGATTCCGCTCCTTGCACTTCCGTACTGAAACGATATCGCGCAAATATGGGGTTTAACTTTGGTTGCACGTGTACCTTGGAACGGTCATAGAATATTTGGAGCTTCTTCGCGTCTTCATTTGAAATATCAGTCCACGTTTGGTAGACGTCTCTCCCTTTGTCCCCAACCCACAACAAAAGGTATGACACTTTTTCAGCTTCTGTTTTTCTTTAAGCGGTCCATTAAAAATCAAAGTGATATGTAGTTCAAACTTTTCCCACTGTTACGGCAAGTTCGTAGCCTCCCAGTCCATGACTGGTGGCGGAATACCGTTTAAATCCATGGTTGATTTTTTCAAATCTTAACTAATGCACACACTTTTTACTCTATGCGCAACTCCATGTTAATGCACTAATCCAATTTAATGCACAAAATCCCACTTCTGACACCATGTTGTGTTCTTGTCCTAAACTATCTCGAGTGAGATGTATATATTGAAACAGACACAAACGTGTTGCTTCCAAGACTTTATTTTTAAGAGTGACTCATATAGGCAATCCACACAGCGTGTCCCTAACAGCGCATGCGTATACACATTGGAAAAAGATGTACACATGATGTAGACTGTATAGTACATTTCAATAATACACACACTATTCTTATTACACGATTGATGGTGTTGTATTTGTTAAGTATGCAAAGAATGGTAAAACTGAGGAATTTGAGAGAGAGAGAGAGAGAGAGAGAGAGAGAGAGAGAGAGAGAGAGATTGTGACTATATACGATATAGAACTATACATTATACT
The DNA here is from genome assembly GCA_016617855.1 of Megalonaias nervosa. Lineage (NCBI taxonomy): Eukaryota > Metazoa > Mollusca > Bivalvia > Unionida > Unionidae > Megalonaias > Megalonaias nervosa. Next base: position 6,428 of record JAECUM010085128.1, on the reverse strand, counting down.
GTGATCATCAAGTTTTAACAAATATTTCACATTCCAATGTGTTATCAGAGAGAGAGAGAGAGAGAGAGAGAGGATGCTAAGAAATGAAAGAGTCCTAACTGGTAAATGGTACACCATTGTTGTATTGAGAATTTTATTTCTTTAATTCTTTCATCCTTTTGAAACTTTTGAAGGAATTATTAACTTAATTCAATACGTTGGAACATTAGAATGTGTATATACTGCCCGCTTTCTAAACTTCGTCCGAGAGAGAGAGAGAGAGAGAGAGAGAGAGAGAGAGAGAGTATCTGTGTCAAAATGAATGTTCTAAGACGAGTCTGACGGAGAAAGACCATGTACGCTTAAAGGGACATAACCCATTTGTTTACAGTTACCTCAATCCATCGGAAAAGTTCATCACAATCCAATCCATAAATCATGTTTGTTTTCCTTGTTTAAATTACTTGTCTTCAATGTTTATTTCATCTTGTTGACACTTACCAACGCGATTTTCTCTGTGCGATCATTGCTTTTAGTGTTAGGCTACTGCTTTTCAAGAGACAATTCGAAATTGTCCAAGACGCCCTGACCTTCTGCTGTAGATATTACTTTTCTTATTCCATAATAGGTGATTATTTAATGTTGTACAGGGCTTCATGCATCCGGGTAAGTAAACGCTTCGGAACTGAAGAAATCATGTTTGTTTACTATCTCACGTATTACAAGTCTAAATTAAGCTTTATCATTAATGCTACTTCAATTCATCATTTTGTATGACTAATATCAACTTCTGGACGGGGGGACCCGAGTGGCCGAGTGGTCTAAAGCGCTCACCGTTACGGATCACTGCCATCTCAGCTCTGTCTGCGTGAGTTCGAATCTCAGGCTCGGCTAACGTGGGTACGTGAGAAAGCCTGCCAGTAGCTTCGCGTGGGTCGGTGGTTCTTCCCGGGGTTTTCCAGGGTTCTTCCTCCACCAATTATACTGGCCGCCATGTATAGCCTATCTTGTGCTGAAAAATGGCGTTAAACCCTACAACAACAACAACTTCTGGAGGGTATCTACAATTACACAAAATCCTTTGGGGGTTGTGGCCGAATGGTCCAAGGTGCTCGCTTTTACAGATCACCGACATCTCACCTCTGTGTGCATCGGTTCGAGTCTCGAGTTCGTCAACACGTGTATGTGAGAAAACTTGCCAGTAGTTTCGCGTGGGTCGATGGTTCTTCCTCGGTTCTTCTTCCACCAGTTATACTGGCCTCCATGTACAGAACATGTGCTGAAATACGGCGTTAAACCCACAACAACAACAAAATCCTTTGGAACTAATGCCATATTTTTTATTTTATACATTGTTTTGTATATTTAATTTAATTGTTTGTTTGTTAGTTTAAATGTTTTTATTTCATTACATGCTATTGTAATGTAACATTGTACGCTGGACTTGACCTTGTCAAAAATTGAGTTCTTTTCTGCTTGACCTGATTTACTTTTTTTTTAAATTATTTTTTATTTCATTTTATGTAAACAACTAATAATAGCTTCATTATTTTCTATGCGTATGAACGTAGTATCAGGATTTTTATTCAGGTAAACAAGAAGGAATAAATATGTTGATTTGGGTCAGGGTTTTGGAGTCTCCTAGAGAATTTTACAGGTTACTGTGTTGTAAATAATCACGGCTCATTAGATCATTCTAGAAGGTTATTTTCCGCTAGGTGATTTTATAGAAAATGCTAATTGTGACCAGAGGTCAAGTTGAGAACTATATAATTTTGTGATTGTGAGGATTTGGTCATTCGTGCTTCAACATCTAGCACTTTTAAGTTGTATTTTGTTGTGACCAGTTTGAGCTGAATTTTATTTTCTTCAAATTATTGAATTCAAGTGATTATTTTCTCTGGAAATACAAAAGAACTCTGATACAATTCGTGGATAAAGACATTTACTGGAATTTATAGTATTTCTATGATTCAACAAACGATTGTTGACACATCAGCACTCCATAAGCTATAATAGACACGTCATCGCCTTCAGTTTTTGGACCTCTTCGGGACTTGTACTGAGTTTTATTCAGGACTTTTTATTATTAGGACTTGTGTCTGTAATTCTTGGATTATTTTGGGATTTAATTCGTAATACTGTAAGTTCCATTTTCTCATTTTCATGTTGTATTCTAGGGAAATAAATCGTTTCTTGAATTTTACAAAGTTGGTTGTCTTTCACTCTTTTCAGTTACTTATTTTAAAAGCACAGACTCAGAACAACATAATCATATCAGCAGCTCTGTTATGCATTTGGTATTTGTTATGACTCTATGGTCATAAACTAAGTAACAGATAGAAGCAAAACCAACAAGTTTTGTAAAACTTACCAAAAATTTCCTTATCAAAGCTATAAAGGAAAATGTGAGAGGAACTTACAGTATTATGCAGTGAATTCAAAATAATCCTGAAAAAGTTCCATTAAAGTCCAAAAGAATGAAAAGTTCCATATAAATTTCAGAACCGGAAATGTACTGATCCACCAAGAATCGTGACGTTGTCGAAATGGCGTTGTCCAGAACTCTTGAATAATTCACAACTGTCCAGTCCGAGCGACTTATATACAGATGAAAAAGCTTAAACACGCATATCATCACTACTACCTATGTGACAAATTGCAAATTTCCAACATCGTAAAAGAACTCACATGATTTAAAACATCCAATGGGAATTAACTTAATTCTTCTAAGATACCACCTGATCGATATGTCCAATGGAAAAAAGGCAGAACGTTGTCAACACATTTAGTAACGTTTTATTAGTAACACACACATAAGCATCTATTTATAGATCTATGAATGTTACGTTCTTTAATATCTGAAAATAGACACAATGCGCGTACACCAAATCCAACTACAGATAATAACTACAATTTACAATCACGAATAAAAATTACAAAGATTATAGACAAAATCATGTACCAGGATTTAAAAAAATATAGATATACATGTGTTTATTGTTATCAACATGTATGTTTCTATTAACACATTTAATTCTGATTCCTTCTGATGGTATCAAGATAAACTCTGGTCCACTGAAAGATAAGAATGACTCGTCACTCTCAACTGAAAGTAATGACTTTAATAATAATAATAATAATAATAATAATAACAATAATAATAATAAGTTTTTTCATATCAACATTCTTAACTATTTACAGAAACACAAGTGGTTAACACGCATTCATCTTAATGACATGGAATTACAGGGTTCTCTGCTTCAATATGCAAGGACAGAAATAATTATGCTGGTGGTTTTATGACCTGCATCTCATAAATCTAATTTTCAATTATAGTCTGACTTAATAGTAAACGATCTCGAAATGATTTGGATAGAATTATTATGTAAACACAGTTCACTTCTGTTATTTCTTCTTGACTGGCCCCTAGCAGAAATATTCATTCTTGTGGGATGATTTTAATGTAAATATTATAATGCTTTTTATTTTTAAAATCCGAATACCATTATATTTGGTGATATAAACGACAATCTACTGGACCTAGAATATAAATTAAAAGATTCCATAAAATTAAAGATCTAAAAAACATCGTTCAACAACTGATCAGTTATCGAAACAAAATCATCTTTATTAGACCCAATATTAATGTCCAAATCGATAATACGGCGTTATTCCAATTGGCTCAAAGATCCCGGATGTTATGACACTTTAGTCTTTGTTGAAATGGATTTTCGGATTAAACAAACTTACAGTCATAAGATTTGGTTATAATCTCGTTTGGACTTGGATAATTTCACAGCTAAATCGAACGTTTTCCCTTGGGTAGAAAATTTCTGAACAGTAAATAAACTCTTTGTTATGCTACTCAGTAGCGTACTAAGATGGGGGGGGGGGGGACGGTCGGTTGCCCCTGGCGCCAAAGGTCTTGGGGTGCCAAAATAGCTGATACAAATTAAATTGTGGGAAAATCTTTAGCGGGGCCATCATTGTTGCCCAGGGCACCATTTATCCTTTGTATGCCACTAATGCTACTAAATCTTTTCCATCGAAATTTTAGGACAAGGACAAGGCTTTTAATTTATATACCACATTAAAATATTATCATGTGTCCATATGATCAACTTCTGTACGACAGTATGGTACGAAAATTCATGAAATTACAGAAACACCATAAATGTACGGTGTATTGTGACATATGTAAATCATCTGATCATGTTTGGCATAAAGGATTATTACACAAACTTAGTGAATATGGAATAAGAGGATTATTTATCATTAAAAAGGAAAAGAATTCTCTTAAATTCAGATACATCACGCATGAAATATATTAGAGCAGTCATCCAAGAAGGATTCGTACTTGGTCCACTATTGTTTCTTATTTATATTAATGATATTACAGGTTTCTCTAGTGTTACGACTTTATTGTCTTAAACTAATTAACAAGAAAGAGTGGTAACCAGCAAGTTTTATATAATTGAAAATAGAATTTATTTCCCCAAAATCAGAAAGTGATAGAATTAAAAATAATTAAAAATGACTTACAGTATGGAATATAAACTCCTAAAATCATAACAGTTCTATCAATTCCACTAGTTCCAAGTAATCCTAAATTGTTCCAAAAGTATTCGGAATGATGACTATTGTACTGATGTACCAACAATACAGAAGAATCATCACTGTGCTATAAATCCATATGTATTTGAATAAATTTGCAGTAATTGAAACACAACTATTAATCAAAATGTCTTTGAAATAATGTTAAAGCACTATAATTCCAACGAATAATTAAAATTAAATAAATGAATCAATCCTCTCATATAAGTCTTAAAAGACCAGTAATACTATTAAGAATGTCTAATTCCACGTAATAATTATACTAAATATCAAGCTAACACACAATTGCGAGAATGCAATTGCAGGCTTTCAACGAATCATTGATTTCGAAATACATTCGAAACAGTCAACAAGGGTCCTGTGATTTACACTAGCTAATCAGGAGATAGGTCAGGAGCCGTTTTTTTTTAAAGAACCCACGACTTGCATTCTCAAGAGCTAATGACCTTGTTGGATCACATCAAGTTCACTTGTACTTAAGAGCGAGACTAAACCTTGAAACTTATGAACGAATGGATCTAGGCATTCAATAAATGACTCATCTTATAGTACAAACTATGAGCGTAAGTTTTTTAGCATAAAAATATCATTAACTAAATAACCCTTTCAAAATGTATTATTATAAAAATAGTATACATAATATAGATATACATACTGCTAGCATTTATGGGTTACTGCATTTGTATGGGAAAATATGAACGAGTATATCCATCCGACAAAACGAGTTCATATTTTCCCATACATATGCAGTAACCTTTTTATTATATGCTCATTTTCTTATTCTACCGAAGGCTTAATTATATAAACAAAAATATACTACAAGAAACAAAGTAACTGAATGTATGCCGTATTCCAAACTAAATACGTAGATTCGTCATTACACAACAACATTATTAATGCGCACGTAACTCCGTCCAGATAAATTTGAACTTGGTCGCGCGCTAGACGTAAATTTCGCAAGAAAATGGCGTTTTGGTCTACTTAAAATTGAAATTTGGAATCATATTGTGAATGAATGCGCATTGCAACAAGTTTTCCATTGATTTGGAATGAGTAGATTTTGGTATTTATTTTATTCGACGAAATTTCGTGATTATGGACTGGATTCATCTACATGAAGTACATCGGATTTCAGTCAGTAGCGTCTGTGCCAATTCTACATGAAATACACATTGGATTGAAGCAGTGAGGGAAGAAGCGTGTTGATATCTGCAAGTGTGTTTCTCTTCTCTTCTGTCATTGAACGTTTCAAATCATAATGTGGGAAAAATATGAAGTCTTTCATTTGCAATTATCGAAAAGACGCTATGGAATTTAATGTTTATTTCATTTTGAGTGCAGTAAGGAGGATGTAATTGCACTTGGAATATACACGAAATTACAGTACAATTTCGAAATGTGTAATCAAGCTTGAGATCCCATGACATGGCTCATGTAATTAGGATTTGCAGAACTAAGAAAGTACATTTGAGGAAATTCAGAATGAAAAACTGTAACTATATTTATTGCCATTCTTATTACCAGCTAAAGAAGACAGTTTATGCCTTGTCACTTGCATGTTATTTGTAAAGGCCCTGTCTGGCGTCTATAGCTAGCCTAAATCCGAAACATTGTCTCAAAAAGTTAACGCGGAATGTGCCAAAGCAGCTGGTATGTGGCAGTTCACGAAACATCTGCTTTAGTTCATTCAGAAACAAATTGTTTGTTTACAATAGAAAGTAGTTCCTTTATTCATGTGAATGCAATATGAATTGAGCACGCGAGTTCAATATCGTAAAATATTGCCCGATTCTGACAATGTAAAGTTAACGAAGAAAAAAATGAGCATATAA
>JAECUM010085125.1:0-17046 GCA_016617855.1 Megalonaias nervosa | reverse complement strand
GAGCACTGTCGAGAGTGACACCGAGGTTTCGTACTGACTGTGTGAATTTAATGTTGGTGTTGTTGATATTTATTGTCTGAGGTAAAGGATGTGAATGAGAAAGTCTTTGTGTTGTAATCAGAATGGCTTCAGTTTTATCATCATTCATCTGCAGCTTGTTACATGTCATCCATGATTTCACATCGGAAATGCACCTCTCTACACCTTGGATGGTAGCTTCAACTTCAGTTGGGTGCCTAGATTTGTATATTTGGGTGTCATCAACATACAATTGGTGAGACATTGGATGATGATCTATGACACTTGAGAGTGGCTGAGTGTATAGAATGAAGAAAACAGCCCCAAGAACAGACCCCTGTGGAACACCACAACATAGATCAACAGGGCTAGAGTTTTTTTTCCATTTGCGGACACAATTTGTGTCCTGTTGACCAAGTAGGACATGAACCATAGTAAGGCTGTATCGTGAATGCCAAATACATGCTGGAGACGGTGAAGTAATATATCATGGTCTATTGTGTCAGATGCTGCAGACAAGTCAAGGAGAGTGAGGACTGTAATCTTTCCGCTATCCAAAGCAGAGAGAAGGTCATTAACTACTTTCAGAAGAGTAGTTTCAGTTCTGTGGCAAGGGAGATATGCAGACTGCACATTGCTAAAAAGACTGTTTCAATTCAGATGAGATACAAGTTGGGATAGAACAACTTTTTCTAAGATTTTTGACATGAATGGGAGATTAGAAACTGGGCGGTAGTTCTTTAAATCGTTATGGTCGAGTGTTGGTTTCTTCAGCAGAGGCTTTACAATGGCAGTTTTGAAAAATGATGGAAATTCCCCGGATGAGAGAGATGTATTAATAACATCAGTTAGTGAAGGAAATATTGGATCTAAGCACTCAAGCAGCAGTGATGTCGGAATCGGATCAAGTTCACATGAGTTTGGTGCACTCTTCATCACGACTGTAAATACTAAATCCATAGAGACAGGTTCAAATGCTGCTAACGGTTGCCGCTGAAATTCTGTATCGCAACTGTATGGTGACGACGAGTCAATTGAAATTGTGCTGCAAGTTTATCTTTGATGGTTTGTACTTTGTCACGGAAGAAATTTGCAAACAGGTCCGGAAGGTCGACTAGAGAGAAGGTAGTTGGGAGTGGTGTACATTTGTTCCTTGGCATTAGCTTGTTAGTAATCTCGAATAGCTCTTTGCAGCTGAAACTTGCCGTGATCTTAGTATTGTAGTGGGCTGATTTCGTTGCATGGACTATGTTTGTGACATTCTTCTTAGAGGCTTCATAGATTTGCTTAGGAATAGTGAGTCTGGTGGAAAGCCAAAGCCTTTCAGCTTTACGGCGGTCTCTTTTAGTAGTGCGAAGCTGGTCCCTAACACTGCTATACCACGGGGAACACTTTTGAATTGATACTCTGCACTTGGTTGCTGGGTCATGTTTGTCAAGCAATGAACGCAGGCAGTTATCGAGTTGTTCTGCTGTAGGAGGCAAGCTAGTTGTTAGGTTTGCTTGGATGTCATGCATTAGTTGGGTCTTGTTTATCATACGGAGGTTTCTCTTAGTAGCAAATAAAAGTGGAGGGTTAGGGACTGACACGTCAAGATGGCATCTAATGCAGAGGTGATCTGATGCAAGTTCGTGGGACACCAGGGAGGGCTGTAGAATAACATCATCAGGTCTATAAAGAATCCAGTCTAAAATGTGACCATGTTTATGGGTGGGTCGGCGAACTGACTGTTTGAGGTTGAAAACGTGAATGGAATCTAGGAGTTTTGATGTGTATGGGTTACCAGGACAGTCAAAGTGAAAGTTGAAATCTCCAAGAATAATCAGGTTGCCACCTATCGAATTTCCATACTCCAGGAGATTCGGAATCTGCTCCAAAAAGAGAGATTCAGTCAGCTTGTTTTTTCTGCTAGGAGGAGGGCGGTAGAGTAAAAAAAAAATGGACTGACCTTTGTTCCAGTGTGAGTGTGGTTTGGATTAGTTCTATTATTAGTAACTGTCGAGTTGTACGTAAGCATCTATGTATAGATCCTATGCAATTTTACGTTCCTTAATATCTTAAAATAGACCATATGCACGTGCACCAAATCTAGCTATAGATGGATAATCACTACAATTTAGTCATGAATAAAACTTACAAAAATTGGACAATATCATGCACCACGAGTTACAAGAGCATATACATACAAAACAGCATGTCCTATGTCAAGCAATTGTTATGGATATCTGTATCATATATTTAATTATAATATAGTTTCATTATATATTTATAATTAATTTATGTTGTTTTGTCTTACTTGCTGTTTATTTACTGAAGATTGTGTATCGAATAAAACATTTCTGAAAATGGTTATATTTACATAAAAATATTCGCAGATTGTTCTTTTTGAAGTTGCTCGAAAAGCAAAATTCAATGTTTGTTTTTTTTTTAAACAAAGCTAGTTAAGTATGCGTTTGAAGACATCAATCCCAGACGAACTATATCACTTATCAAAGTAATATATTTTTATTTTTTTTTAAGTTGCTGTTGGACTAAAAGCTTTTTGATCAGGTACTATTGTTATGAAAAGTTTGTTGTTATCATAACCTTCTTCTCATTCCCTGCTATGAGAAAGAAATACTCGTAACTTTAAGAGATGCCTTGGTCCATGACTGTAAGAAGATAGACGGAGTCTTTCTGATTCTGGGACGAACGAACTTTATTGATATAGATAGATATATAAAGCTACATTCTAGAGATACAACTTATAAAACCTTTATATTGAAAAATACATAAAATTCAATACTTTTCCTTCGATCTTACCAACTTCATACGTTTGTGTAATTTCTGCATTTTAGAATATAATACAAAGAATTAGATATCGATTGAATTCAAAGAGCATAAAATTCAATAGTTGCGATTAATGCAACAATCATTTTAAAGAAATATATTTTACTAAATTTAAATTAGAATACTGATTTGGAATAGATTACTAAACATTATTCTTTATTACTTAAAGAATATTTTATTCCCAAATTAAATCTTAGACATGAAGTTGGTAGTGAATTCGTCTGAGTTTAATAATAATTATCACAAATACAAATGAATATAAATTCTTAAAAACAATTAAACATTCCATTACATTATAATATTAAAATAAAAAGAGAACTCACAAGAATATTGCAAAACTAAGAAGTTTACCGCAGAAATTTCTAACTTTAAAAGTACTTATTCTTTAAAGAAATTTACGAACACAAACGATTCTTACCTGTAAGAAGATAGACGGAGTCTTTCTGATTCTGGGACGAACGAACTGAAGATACAAGCAGCTCGGCGCTTTTTTTATACTGCTTCAAGATACCCCTGGCCAAATTTGGTAGTACCAAGTGTATCGCGCCCGTACTAAGTGTATTGTCCCAAACCAGAAGGAGGGTCCAGTCTGTCCTAATGGAAGCGAATGTGTTCATTACGTCATAATCCGCCTAATCAGCATTTTATTCGTCTCAGGAAAACGGTTGAACCCTAGTTTACTAAGTCAGAAAAGAATGTTAAGAATTTTGCCACGAAGTGCTGCTTTGCTGAGTTAGCATACACATGTATAATACGGGAGGGGGGATTTGCACTTGTTTGTAAAGGGTGCAATTTTCATCAAAATAGTATATAGTTGTAATGGGAAAGTTAATAAAGTTAATCTCCATATATTTTTAGTGGAAATTACTTCCAATATAATTTAATGAAAAATTAATCCAATGGAAAATTAGTTTTAATACAATTTACAGAAAATTTCAATGTTATTATTTTTACTCAAAAATTCTGTCCTAATACTATGTTACCTTCTGACAACAGTTTCCTAAAAATAGATGTGAACCCTATATATTGATTGTGTAACTTTGGTATACTTTTATCTATTACATCCTAATAAGATATTTCACCTCCGGGTATTTACATCCATACTGCGAGGTTTCATTGAGTTTAATATTGTGTAATGGTCTGTTTATAAAATAGTTATTTCCTAATATATTTTTATTTGTTACGTTTCATTTATGTTAACGTTTGCATCGAAAGATTAGACTATACTACTTGTTACTTTTGTAAATCTTGAGTCCATAATTTAACTAAAGTTCTATATTTTATTTTATTTTATTTTATTTTGTAAATCTTATAAGTTTTAAAATATAAAATAATCTATGGTAGGCATTCATAACTATATACATCTGTATTGTTCTTCCTTATGCATTAATACACAAGTAATACACTAAAGAGTGAACAGCGGGAATCAGCATCACTCTATGGTCGCTTCAGGAAAAGATGGCTAGGAAGTCACAAGTTTATATCCGGGTCTCCGCTTGAGGTACAATCTGCTCAGTCTCGCTAAAGATGCACCTATTCATTATAATATACACAATAGTGCATCAATTTTTTGCAGTATGAGCATGTCCATACTAAAAATACAGATGATCCTAGGGTGTACAATTTTTAATATTAAGTATATCTCTGATAAAGAGTCAAAACATGCGTGGAAAAGGAATATCTTTATCTACGCGTGCAGATGTTATGTCAGTGAACGATTTGCACGATGTTGTCATCTGCAGCAGACATGAAAATGGGGATTAAATACATTTGCCGACGATTATTTGGAAATAGGCAATGAAATCTTGTGACCACATGCCAGTTCAACTCGTAGTTTTTTTTTGTCCAATACCAGCGTTATTTTATGAATAAAAATGAATCGCATCCAACTCTTGCCTCAACCCTTAAACAGTGAATCCAGCCAACAGATTTGAAATTGCCAGATAGCTTACAAACGAAAGTGACAAAATCTTAATAAAACCCTTTCTAAATCACCAACCAAGCTGGAAAGTTGAAAATAATGGCATTATATTTATATTGTTTCTCTTTAATTTCTATCTATCATTAACCTCAATTTGGGAATATGTGTACACAATTTTGACTATGGACCAAGATTTAGGGACCGACTAGTTAATGATTAGACGAAGATGTTGTTTTTCCTTTCTCTCAAGATAAAAAACATTCCCAACATAATATGACGGATTTAGATTTTTACAAATCAGAGCAAGAATACATTTTCTGAAGCTATTTGAGGGTCGCTTTTTACCCCACCCCACCCACCCCGACTCCCCCCAAACATTCTCGGTCTCTGACTGATATTTTGCTTCAGCAACACCATTATAATGATGATGGTTATGACGATGATAATGATGATGATGATGATAGTAAATCAAATTATAATTATGTTGTACTGATTACTCGGTCGACTCGTCTTTCAATACTTTTGAAACGCTGAGGTCATGTTAACTCTATTCTGTATCGATTGCTGACTTGTACCCGGATGTAACAAGATGTCACGATATCTTTTCATAAAGCGCACATTCACTCATGATGCTGGGACGGCGGCAAGGCTTAGTAATAATGAAATTTTACAAAATAAATTTTTATCTTCATAGCTAATGACAAACACTCTGTTATTGATTTACGTCTTGATTATGGACGATGACAAATACTCTGTTATTTATTTACTCTTGATTGTTGATTTTAACCTTAAGATTAGTTTAATTAACGAGAGACGGGCGTGAATCCGTCTCACTCGCCTCGCTCGTGACGCGGCAATGGCGGTAGTGCTTAATAATTTAAGTGTTCAGGGTTCGGCGTTGGGGATTTTATGTTTATTTTTCATTCCTTTTTAATTCAATGGATTGCATTAATGCGTTAATTGTATTTAGTTTTTAATTATAACTTTATAATCAGGCGTATTAGGTGAGAGCGACCGATGCTATAGATATCGGTGCTCAAAGCTCTATGTCCTAATGTTTTCAAACGCTAACGAAAGTGAAATAATGTGGTGAGTACATTTATACTGTTTTATTTATTCTCCAGGACGAACATGGTCTAATTTTTTAAATCGTGTGTGGTAGAGTGGTTTCTTGTTGAATGAAAATCCAGCTATTTTTGCTACTGTTGTGCATATTTAATTTGCATTGTTTGTTAGGTTTACTTTTTATTCATTATATACTATGGATATTCGTATTTGGATTTGACCTTGTCCAAAATCAAGTTCATTTTATACCTGACCTGAATCATTGAATTGGTTTTGTAAACAACATGTTTACCTCAATCTGAGTCCGAAACATTAGAAATTCCCCATGACATGCTGGGTCTACCTGTAGTTTATGTTATAATTTTAGTAACAAACCTTCTAATTATAACTAAGATTTTATCTTGAAAACAGCTGTAACCTTATTTTCCATTTGGTAATATTTTTTTTTTTTCTAATTGAGACCTGAAGTTAAATAGAGGACTATATAATCTTGTTTATCTAGAAATTATCCATTCGTGCTGTAAGATCTGAGTAGAAACAGTTGTATTATTGTTCTGTCCAGCATTTTTCAATTGGGTTCGAAATTGTTTATTCAAAGTTTTTAATTCAAGTTATTCTTCTCTGGAAATACAAAGTGCTCATAAATGCCATGGAAATAGAGACTTGGATTTTTAGTGAAATTTCAAATAAGGATTGTATTATTGTGATCCAACAAAAGATTGGTGGTACATCACCACGACTCGGGCTACCACACGTATATCACCACTTCCAGCGTTAAATTTTAAATTTATTTTGGAATACCACTGAAGTTTATTCAGAACTTTAATCATTAGGACATATTTTAGAAATTCTAGGATTATTTGGGATTTATTTCGCAATACTGTTCTTTTTTAATACATCTTTCACTTTGTATTCTAGAGAAATAAATTATTTGTTGAAATTACAAAGCATCTTGTTTCTTACTTTTTTCTATTACTTATTTTAAGACTATTGTAATAGCTACTGATACTCAGGGCGTTTATTAAATTATTTTTATACAAGTAAGGTAATTTGTGGTTGTAGGTTTTTGAAGTTAAAAGAAGATGCGACCATGGTTATTATTAATTTATTTTTTTATCTCTTAAAGGTGAAATATATGACGCTGATTTTAAAAAAGAAAATATGGTGGTTTTGCTGCTTGAGGATGAATCCTATCAATACTACTTCCGGAATATAACCAATATTTAATCCGGAAATTAAATGACATATTCATTTTAATACTTCCTTTGAAGTATTGTGAGAAAAGTATTTCATTATGTGAGTTAGCAGAGCGTTGGACTCGTGATCCAAGGGTCGCTGGTTAGATATATGCCCAGGGCAGCCTTGGTCGGCTGCCTCAGTGTCTTTGGGAATGGTAATTAGCTCCCGTTTCCTCGGCAGGATATAGCCAATACGGCGTTGAAATGCCGTTAAAACTCATATAAACAACTAATCATCATGCGAGTAACGAGTCCTATAGATGACCGTGATATCGAAGTCGAATTGGGGTGGGGTGGGGTAGAATGGTTGGATGCTGGTTGTTGTTGTAGTAGGGTTTAACACTATTTTTCAGCACAAGATAGGCTATACATGTCGCCCAGTATGACTGGTGGAGGAAGAACCCCGGAAAACCCCTGTATGAACCACCGACCCACGAGAAGCTACTGGCAAGCTTTCTCAAATACCCACGTTAGCCGAGCCTGAGACTCGAACCCACGCAGACAGAGGTGAGAGCTTCAGACCATTCGGCCGCTAGGGGCCCCCGGTTGTATGCTGGTGAAGATCACTGTAAATCAGTAATCTGCAAAAAAAACACAAAAAACAACCTGATATTAGCCCCCTAAATCTATTGACTTTGTTGTATGCATTTCTTTGTCTTCCGTTAAATCGAGTCATATTTGATATCGTTCAAAAAGTAAATAAATTCCATGTAGACTGCATAAGCGGATCAAGTTGTGTCCGGGTTTTAACATGAGCATAAAATTATTTCATTGAAAAAACTTCAACCGATTTTCTGTTGCAACTGCCACACGCATTTCAATTGTTCTGTTTTTGATTCTCTGATTTAAGGTGTAATAAGGCGATCTTTCGTGACGTATTCTGCTATTGTTTGTTGTTTACAATGACCGTCGCATTCGATGCGGTGAATGACTCGGTCCTATTTGGTAAACGCACCGTGGCGTACTAGGGTAAGTGGCACCAACGATTCTCCTGCAATTTAACTTTTATCAGCTGTTTTGGCTCCTATCAAGTCACTATACACAATTAAACTTCATGTGTGTGATGAAATTTATTTAAGGTGGGAAAAAAGACCTTCAAAAGTAATTGTAAATCGTTATTTAAGTGTATAATAAGACATAAGTACTATACACCCTACTATATACACACAAAAAAATAAAAAATACATTATACCTAATGTAGGTAGAGGAAATAATAACAGAGACTCGCAAGTAGGCTAGTGCATATGTTACAGCGCGTGGCCGTCGCTTTCAGTCCTCTCTCTCTCTCTCTCTCTCTCTCTCTCTTTGGCAATTTAGGCATCCTCTTTACTGCAGTATGGTATTATTATTTCAATTATATATGTTTATGTAGAACATCAAACACTAGAAACAATTAAGTGTGGTAATTTAGTGCTTCATGTGTACGTCCGCATAAAGAATCTGACGGATGTTTTCCTTCATGTCCCTATCATTCAGCAGCGTGGGGTGGGGGTGAACAGACCATTTTTTTAGGAGGGCTATTTAGCAAAAATAAAACTTCCTACGAAAATGAAAATACAAGAATCAATAACCCTAAACCGAGACCTCTAACCCGGGTTGTACTTAACTGAGACTTCTAACTAGGTTATTTACCTACCCGGGACACTCACTGTTGGTCGTCCCCTCTCTGTTGCTGCGTAACTTGACAAAGTCAAGGGTATCAAAAAAACAGTGACGGGTCTCGCAACCAAAATTTTATCGAGACCTATGCATTATCGCCACCGAGGATCATGTAAATTTATCGGGATAAATCCACGAGGAATCACTTGCGCTTTTGAGAAGAAGTTTCTAAATTTATTCATATCCATATCCCCTGAACACTTAGTCTGGTGGATGTTTCTTAGTGTGTGGATATCAACATCGTTAAAGACAACCAGAAGATTGCAGTTATATCTGATCACTTTAGATATTTGTGTATATCGCTGAGTAACATATATAATATCGGTGTTTTTGTGTCTGCCTCAGGAAGATATCCGAACTGGATTTGATTGCTTGTCAAGCATCATATCATCGTATACTATAAGATTATTAATACATCCATCGAGATCATCCACAGATGGAGCATCGTTGATGTCGGTGATAAAATCAATAGTATCATTGCCGTCCTCGTCCAACAACTTTGCATTTTGATTAAAATCTTTAGGCACGTCGTAGCATCGCTGATCATCTACAGATGGTGCAACTAAATACAACTTATCCCAATTGATCCATCTCATTATCAGGTTAAGCAACAATTGCGTCTTACTAGACCCACATGGACCTATGATAATTGCTGTGATAGAATTTGGTAGCGCTGGATGATGCTTGACTGGCTTTTGCTTTCGTATCGCTGAGAAATCGATGACATTCATGTTGTAGGAATATATAATAAGTATATGAATTTATATTGTGTTCTATGCAGAGCATCCACCCCCACCAGTGGATTAAAAACAATAACGACGTGGTATAATAAAAACCGTGCACTTACAGGCAAGTGTTTGAAATGTGGTACAACAAAATACAAATTTATCTCTCATGCAACAGGCGGAGATATCGCTGCTTCACTGGGAAAATTACCAGGGGCTCCATGGACTAAGTAACCTGGCGAGAAGCATCTTCATGTATATTGTTATTGTGGTCCTGGAACTCGACGAGATATCCGACTTGACGAGAAAACTCAACAAAGACCTGGAGAGTATCCAATAAATGCGATTGATCAAGCTTGCCACGTTCATGATGTCGCGTATGAAAATCCAGATTTGCAACGGCGAAATATTGCAGACGTGAAGTTGACTCACACTCTAAAATCTGTAAAAAAAAAAAAAAAAATTTCTCAGAGAATCGCTTGCTAATTGTTTGATAAGATCTGCGATGAAAGTTAAACTAATAGTAGAGGCTGGTAATTAGTCTGCCGATTATTATTATAATAATGGAGTCAGTTTATTATAGCCCAAGAGGATAATGGAGGGGTAGAGCAGCGATTAATAAACTTGCTGATGCCGCAGGTGTCGCACGTTCTGTTGCTGAAGATTGGTTAGCACGACAGGCAATATGGCAAATTTATCTACCACCACCTAAAAAAAATTCAGTATGCACATTTTGATGTCGGAACTCCCAATGAGGTTCATCAGGCAGATATCTTGTTTTTACCACATGATACTATTAAAACCGGTAGACGTCAATCACGCACATACAAATACACGTTGACTGTCGTTGACATTGCAAGTAGATATAAAGAGGCAGAACCACTATTAACAAAGACAGCAACTGAAGTTGCATCTGCGTTTGAACGAATTTATCAACGAGGACCCTTGCGATGGCCACATTTGATGCAGGTTGATCCTGGCAGAGAATTTCTTGGTGCAGTAACATCTCTGATGAAACAACATAACGTCAAAATCAGACGAGGGCACACCGCAATTCATCGTGATCAGGCAATCATTGAGCGATATAATCGAACACTTGCTCAGCGATTGCAGGAAATATCCCTGAATAAAGTTCAGGCGGACAAGAGATCTTATGAATGGGTTGGAAGACTACCAAGCGTGATATCTGCGTTAAATAATGAAATTGCTCGTGAATTTCTATGACCCCATCAATGCAATCTCGAAGAAAAACATACCAGTACAACGACATGACTTTCTCAAAACAACCAGTACTATGTAATGTGACTGTCAGATATTTATATGAACGGGGGAGCTTGAGGGAGGGGGTTAAAAAAGAGTGACTGATCCAGTCTGAAGTGTAACCACACATAAAATTTCCAGCGTGGTAAGGTCCACGGGTAGACCTGCAATCTACAGACTATATTCAACTGCTCCTCGGCGTGGATTTGTACTTGAACAATTTCGAGTAATTCCTGAAGATACACAATTACCACCGCCTTCACTTTTGTGAAGGGTGATTCGTTAGCAATAAGACACTGACTCCTCGGCGTCGATTACACTCAAGACACGTCAGCATCACATTTTCACGTGTGTAACCGAGACTACTATTAACTCTATCCACGATAAATTGTCTTGGATTATTATTCGAATACTGCAACAACATTACTGTGTTACAGCAAGCACGGTGATTGTTTTGTCGTTGTTTCAGCGTCATGATAAATTCAGTATCAAGATCAAAGTCGCGCTTATTTTATTGTCACATCGCTGATAACCAGCTAATTTTTTCCTTACTATATCATCGTTAATTTTCCTGAGTTTGATTATTATTCATTGCGCAGTCTATGATAACCCTCCGTAGCTGAGACATTTTTCTGACTCTCGACACTGCTAGATAAACTAAATGTGACCATTCAATACGATCATCGACAATCTAAATATTAGTATCCGAAATAGTTAATCCCTGCGATGAATGTATAGTTATAGCATATCCCAAGGTCCATGGAGATTTATCCATCGTTAACGCGCTCTCAACAACACTCACAGGAACTAAAACAATATCATTTAATACAAGTTTTTGTTTCTTTGGTTCTATCAAATGTCCTGCAATTTCAATATCAGTATTTTGTTTACGTGTATCTGCTGGGCGATAACACAATGGCACAGATAGATCTGAAAACTTTTCTTTATGTAACAGAGATAATTGTTGCTGAAGTGAATCACGAACTATCTTCCGACTTGCAACTATCAAATTAGCAGGTCTCCACAAATTCCAAAAATCATCGTTTGTTGTTTCTGGAATTAGCCTACGCATTATTTCACATTGAATCTTATCCGGCTGCAGTCTGATTAGCTTTTTAAATTCGTTCGGCGATTCATCAATAGCTCTGTGATCATCAAGTATTTCCTCATAATAATTTACGAATTATTTTAATCAGGCATGCGGAGATGAGCCGACAAAAGGTGGTGGTTGACCGTGATCACCACACATGATGACATCAGTATTCCGACCCAATAACCAATCAAGAAACATTTTTAGTACGTCAACCGATACCTTGCATATCTCATCCCAGATAATGATCTTAGGAATATATTTCTCACCCATTCGTTCAGGTGTCCACGCATCTCCCTTCCACCGAAAGAAACTGTGATAAGTACGAGATTTGACACTTCTTTCTTTCATCTCTCTGGCAAGCCGGTGAGTCGGAGTTAATTCAAGATTCGGAAATAATTCAATCGCACGTGTTGTTTTACCAGAACCACCAGGTCCGTTGAGATAAACGGTTTTATGTCTGGCCACAGAATAATATACTGATGGTGCTGATGATGGTTGTGACATTTGACTATTTTTATAATATATCTCCTCAGATCTATAATCAGCGGATTCAGAATAACAAAGAATCTATTCTCTTTTTATTCTCCATTCGCTCCATGATGCATCAACGCCGATCTGTAATTCATTTAGCAATTCTGCATATTTCCTATCCACTTAAAATGATCTGTGGCAACTCTAACCTAGGTATCAGAAAATCTGTTTATCATCGATAATAAGTTTATCGAAACATACGCTAACATTGAAGATCTTAAATGAGTAAGCTGTGGAGAGTCGCCATAAATGTAGCTCACAATTGTGCCTAGTTTGGTTCCATCTGACAGGTTAACATTATTTCGGTTTACAAATATATTTTCTCTGTTGTATCAGCAATTATAAAATCAAGTTCACCATCGTCGATAATTAATCTTGTACAATGTCGTTTATGATCATATGATCCCCCTTGTGTAAATTTCCGAATTATTTTTCTGCCAAGATCTTTTGCAAGTTTAGTTTCGTATTCTACAGCATCGGGATTACGCTCAAAGATCTCGTCGAGAACAAATCTCTCAACGACAGCGAGTTTTGGCAGCCAAACTTTTTTCTGTGGACGATACGATATAATTACGTCACTCATGGTTAACGATATTAATATTTTTGCATCAAGCATATATCGCAATAAAACTATTGCAGCCTAACCGTGCTCGTTAAAATAACGACGAAACCAGACATGCACAATCGGATGAAGGGTTTCCGATGCAAACTCAAATGACTCAATACATGCGAATTCAGTTAAGTCGAAATCTGGCAAGGGTCCATTTATTGCAACTCTAGTCATCTTGTGTGTTGGATGTCCAAATCTTTTGAAATACTTAGAACACTCTCCCATTCCAAGAAAACTTCCGGGGTAACATGCAGCCATATCAACTGAGATAACGTCTTCAAAATCGGATTTAGTATTCCACAATCCGCCGTGAACGTATTCGACACAACTGAGTTGTATATCTTCAAGAAATTCAAGCCGTGTTGCCTTCCATGAATTTTCCTCATGAGCAAAGTGAACAGCAACTGACGGAACGGTGAAGCAATTACTGAGTAATCGTTCGACATCATCGGTATATTTCAACGCAAGATTTTTCATATCGTCATAAAGATATTCAATACGATAAATATCTTCATTAGGCCGTACAAAATGATCATAATTTCCATATTCGGAACTTTGAAAGAACCACATGGATACTGGATCGCTCTTGCTGATATTTCTAATAAAATCGAACATATCACCGTCATAAAATTTAACAGTTCGAATTCGTGGAAATAATGTTATGTCCGACGTCCACGCGTGCGCGTTATAATCAACGATCTCTATCGAAGCTCCCTTTGATATATATTTTGATTCGTACAAAATCTCACCGGTTAGTGTCTTCATCTCATCGGAAATTTTAATTTCATTTCCAGCTCAGCAACGTCTCTGATCGTAGCGCCATTTTCTCTAACGTTCTCAGCCCTTATTTATTTACGTCTCAGATCCGTTAAATCATTTCCACATATCGCGTTTGTAAAATGTTCTGTAACTCTTTCGGCAACACAATTCAAAAATCAGAATTTTCATCGGCAGGAGGTTATCAACGCTAGGCTTATCATTCAGCGGATATATCACATAAACAACTGCCGTCACAGAGTATGCTTGCTCAGAATATGGTTTGTCAATACCCAGTCAACATTTCTGATTTGGAATTTTTAGTTCATGTGACAACATTCCCAGCGCGATGTGATTCTCTGACAGGGTCACGTTTGTCACGGATAATCCATGTCACGGAGTCTGCCTCGGGTAGGGCAGCGATAACCTTTATTCTAGAAAGGTATCTTTGTTCGTCTAGATAATTAATAATTGTCCTTGCGAGCTGGTCATTCACTGTAGCATCAATTTGGGGATTATCATCTTGCCTAATTCTGAATGTTGACCACACATGAGCTGCACCATCGTTGCGAAACTCTCTCTTGGCTTCACGGATACGACTGATTAAAGCCTGATTCATCGAATCAGGATCAACTTCAACCAGAGCTCTCCTCGGCAAATCAGGAGTTATTTCTGTCAAAATCGAATCTCCCTTGAGAGGGTTTGATCGCAGATAATCTTTTAAATTCCTCCATTATATAATTAAAGCAAATATATATTCAGATTAAACTTTTATATATAATATACAATGATTCAAGCAAAGAATAGTTGCAAGTGGTTGATGACTGGATCTACAACTCCTTGTAATAAGGCTTGTGTAACGGATTTCTGTGGATACCACCTACAGAGTATGCGATGAGAGAGTCTAGGACCAATGCCGTATTTGAAATGTCACAAAGGTGTCAGAGGGGAAATCCATTTGTGTGTAGACTGTGGAGGCAGAAAATACAGATTTGTGTATGAGTGTTTTTATGGTCTGATCGAAAAAGGTCTTGTGATTGATCACATTAACTGCCCAAAACTTGATAATTCTTTGAATAATCTTCAGGCTATTTCGCAGAGAATTGCAAACTGGGAGGTACTGGGAAATATGATAAATCTCCAAAACCAGTTATATCTGTAAACAGAGCCATGGGAAGAAATAGAATTTCGATCGATCATGCAGCTGCCAAATATTTCTGTATTTTTCCAGCTTCGGTACAACATGTCGCAGATAAAATAACCAGATCAACATTTTCAAAGAAATACAAACAAAGAATAATATTTAAGTATCTCACTCATGAATTTTACGATGAAGGAGAACAAGAAAACACTCCTGAAGTAAAACAGGAAAACACTCTTGAAATTCAGTGAAGGGGAATAACGCGTCAAATAAAGCTTCCTCCATTTCTGGAGAGATTAAAGAGTGACCTCGCTTGTATTTCATGACGAACTCCACTTATAAATGAAATTATTTTGCGGGGTGTGGTTTTTTGTGTTTTTTTTTTAAAAAAAAAAACAACGTTATCCTTGTTTTTTTTACTTTGTCAGGTTCCTTGTCCCCCCCCCCCCGACTTTGTCAGGAACAATAGTCAGGGAAAAGAGAAAAACAGACAAGGATAAAACTAAGCCACGCCCCTTGTATGAGCTATTTTTGGATTTGCAGGTATTGATGACTTTATAATAATTTCTGAAACATGAATGATCCGTGGTCTAGCGCTAACGCTGCGGATTTTCATACTCGACGTGTGGCGTTCAATCCCGGCGACTGACAAATTTGTCGACCGTTGCGATATCGCATTTAATAATTGGGGTTTCCCCAAATTCAAAAGAAAAAATATAATAATAACTGAAAATTCAAGTACACCTCCCCACCATGTCAGCAAAGTAGTGGGAGCAATTCTGCACTCTCCCAGGGTTGATTTGGGGGGGGGGGAGATATGCAAAAAATTTTTAGTAGTCAGCATAAATCTGTTGATCGTAGAGAAGAACCCCTGGTGGTGGCGTAACTTGAATGTGTGTAAATAGCTTGATTATTTATATAATGCTGCAAATAGCTTGATTATGTATATAATGCTGTAAATAGCTTAATGCTGTAAATAGTTTGGATTTGTATATAATGCTGTAAATAGCTTGATGCTGTAAATATGCTACTATAGTTAATATTGTGTGTTGTGCCGTCCGTTAGAGTTAAGGTGTATTGTGCCGTCCATACAAGTTAAGCTAGAACTAAGATTGTGTGTTGTGCCGTCCGTTAGAATTAAGTTGCTTGTAATACTGTAAATAATATCTGTATTGTGCCGTCCATGCATTCCGCAAAGGAATGCAACATTTTTTTTATTTAAACAAATATTTATTATGTAATGAATCATGAAAATGTTAATGCGATTATTTCTGCAATTCAAAAATTACATGATGATATAGAACTTTCTGATTACCTTGATCCTGAAAACAATCATAAATAATTTTGAAGCGCTGCAAGAACGAAATTGTGAAGGAAGATATACACTAGCAGCCGAATACAGGTTTATTAAATTAATGCAACAAGCAATGGCACAATCACTAGTTTGGATTTTTCAAGATCCACTTGATAGCTGCCATCCATCGGATCATATACCAGATTAACTGCGATCGTCGATGTGATATTGACAACACCTAGTGATATATGACGACCACCGCCGTCTGGATCATTGTTATGGGTTAGAATATTTTTCCCCATGCGGCGACTATTTTGGGACAGTATTCATTGATAATATCGTTGACGTTTTTATTCAGCTCGTCGACGTTAAATTCGGGAAGTTTAAACATTGGCAGATCTGTTTCTGTTATCTAGTAATACCTGAGAAATAAATGTTTAGCGGAATCTTTACCAACTGGAGAATTGATCACCACTTGCATAATATTTTGATGAACAATCTCGAGGTCCAGCGCAATTTGATTCAGGATTTCTATTAGCTTGATGATTTGTTTCCCTTGGATAATTGTTGACATCAAAAAGATGCTCGTTAAATAACTTGCGTATTTTGTCGCTTATTAGCTTGTGTTCGTTATTAATTTCACGGGATAGCATATTGATGGCGTTGATGTCATATACCACCTTCAAAGTATGATACAGCCATAATATGTCATTGGAAGGATGATATCTACTAGTACTTAATTCACCTCCGTCGGGTTCAGATTTTACTGCTCTCCATAGGTTGGTATTATAATAGTTTACAATAGTGTCATGATAAGCGCTCTTTTCTGAGGTATAATCAGATCGTTGTGTACGCGGTGGTGCTGCAGGTGCTGGTGGCTGTACTTCTGGCCATCCTAACACAGTT
>JAECUM010085124.1:0-18046 GCA_016617855.1 Megalonaias nervosa | reverse complement strand
TATACAGAAAGCTCATTAATTTACAGTACTTTCAAGCTCTCTATTTTGGACAAAATGAAGATTCAGTCTCTTTCTAAGATGCAGAATGGATATTTTAATAATTTAATAATCATTTGGGTATTTTTAACAAGAGAATTCGAAAAATTATTTTTCTGTTTTCTTCTCTTTATGTTCTACTTTAAAAGTTCCAATAAATGATAATGTAAATAAACATATTATTCCATGCGTGTGCCCCAGTGGTGAGAAAGTCTGAGCAGAATTGTAATAAAATGTAATTGTTCTAAATTTACATCATAGTCAACACAGCTGTTGTTCTCTCTGATATGTCTACCTTTATGTTGCAACTGTTTGTCAGTTGTCACCTCAGATTTAATAAACAAATTTATTACTTAGAATCATTAAGAAACAAATTGAACGTTCCTCCACTTAAACTTGCTCTTCAAAACATTTTTGTAATAAACAAAGACTGCGGACTATATGTTTGAAACTTTGAAGGTGAGGTTTTGTTTAGATGATTTCGGTTCTTTAGATGGTTTACATTGTATAATGTATCTTCTGTGTGTCTTCAGTATTGCAGCTAGGAATGAGCTCAAATGGGGCATGGTTCAAAGCATTTCTTAGACCTTTTTGTTTAAGGTCATTGCACCCTGAATTCGGCACTTTGTGGCACTTGGCCACAAGATCAAATGCTGCAGCCTTAGTTACTGTCTTTTAATTTTACATCTATAACTGTGTTGTAACTATTTAGAGTTTCTGGTTCATGGTACAAACCATCGGGTTTCATTGAAGTAACCAGGTAGCACCAATTTAAGTAAGTTTTCTCTGAAGGTGGCAGCATTTCTAACCATGTTTTGGATATTGACATGACTCCTTGTGTCTTTCTTATTCTATATTGTTTGAATTTTCAATACATGATTTAAGCATCAAAGTATTTGGTCTCTCCTCTCTGTCATGTTTCAAGTCACTTTGCACACCAGTTTCATCTGAGGACTAACTGTCAAACATTTTATCCAAAATATTTTGGTCAACCTCAGCGTACTTTAGATTATCGACAGCTGATGCCGTGAAATACCCATAAACTGCCCATCCCTTCTTACAGTTTTCCCCATTATCCACAGCGGTAAAAATGGCTATTTTCACATATCAACATGAGGTTTCCACCGGAAGATTTCTTACGTTGTCTTGCTGATCCTAAATCAGTATGGTGCCAATTAGACAGCCAATATGTCCACCACAAAAGCTTGCGTAAAAATATTGTTATTGCTGAATGCTATTTAAGATGGTTTTAAAACTTGACAGTTATAAAGAATGCATGGCCTTGTCTTGAATTCCTGAGAATTTGTTAAGGCCTGTAGAGCGTCAGCCCCTTCGAGTGACTCTTTTTGCTAGTTGTATTTCAGAACACAGTATAGATAATGACTCTGAGAGAGGAACATGTTTGCATATATAAATTAAAGTGCTTTACTATGTAATCCTAATACTTCCTCTTTGTTTGACATGGGATAAACATATAAATGTGTTTTGCTGGCATCTGTTTGCAAAATTGTACATTCCATTATTGACATTGCTGGCGTTTGTTTGCAAAATTTTACATTCCATTTCTGACATTAATTTTTTATTGCGATAATTTTATTTGTTACAAAAAGGACTCCTTCCTTTCTCTTGCTTAAAGTGCCCCTTTTCCTCTCCAATCTTAATAAATTCCTAACTTTGAACACTAAAACTGTTCAATGAGGTCCACATTGTTTTCCTTAGTGCTGTTTTGTTCTGCATAAATCTATGGATTTTTAGCCGCAAAAGAAGCAATATCCAATTGCTTCCACATTTTATATTGGTGATGCAACAGTACAAGCATAATGCCCCAAATTATTGCAAGGGGAAAAAGATCTTGTTATTATAACTCCTATTGTTCTGTTTTGGACGCCAATAGTTTCTAAGGAATAAGTCTTGAACTCCAACTTTCCAAATTCCCTAAAGAACCATGCCTATATACATTGACGCATTCTCCTTAAACTTGGTATGAACCAATTCATTCTCAGATTTGATCACTAACCACATTAACCTTTTGGACCAGTTTACGGTGGTGGGTTAAATTTTAAAGGAATGTTTTTGCATGTGTGCCCTGGTTTTCATGTCACCTTATCTAATCACTCATATTTAATTGTTAATCAATTGTATTGATAGCATTTTTTCAAAGAAGTCTTTATCGTACAGTACTGGAGCTTGGGAAGAAAATCTCACCATGTCCATTAGGTATTGCCTTTTTTCCTTACGTTCATCTGTAGTATACTGCAGATAACTATGAAGTCTATAATATATCTTACTTAACTTGGTATTATATTGGAAAGAGGTCTAACCAGGTCATGTAATGACTCCCTACCATGACACAAGAAAACATCGTTAGAAATAGGTCACATTTATCGGAGTTACACAAAGGACATTCCACAATATTACCATTATCCCTTGAGCATTTTGTTCTCATTAGAATATGATATGTAAAGTTGTGTATATCTTCAGTTATCATCAACGGATTCATCTACTCATTTCAAAAATGAAATATCTAAATGGCTCACCGTTACGGATGACTGCTGTCTCACCTCTGTCTGTGTGGGTTCTAGTCTTGGGTTCAGCCTATGTGGGTACGTGAGAAAGCTTGCCAGTAGTTTCCCGTGGGTCTGTGTTTCTTCCCGGTTTTTTTCCAGGATCTTCCTCCACCAGTAATACTGGATTTTTTATTATTACCTCTAGGAAATATAATGGGTGTATATAGTGCATTGTTTTCCATTGTTAGTAAAATGAATTTTTTGCTGCCTTTCTTTGCATTATGTTACACTTTATTTCACTACTGGATAAAGACCACATTGATAATATAAACTGCACATCACTATTTGATTTGCAGAGAATTTGCCAGAGACATTGTACGAGAACTACATAAGAATGGTGTAGAACGGAGAAAGAAAAGAAAGCTGCGTCGAAGAGAATATAGCAGTAAAGTGAGTTACAGTGGGCAGTATTGCAAATCTTTCCAACCAGATTCACATAAATTGTACCCATGCAAACTTGAAATATTGTAATAAATTCTTTCATAAAAATGGAATTTCTTTATTTTGATAACTTGATCATGGGGGGTGTCAGATTATTGACAGTGTTATGTTACATGTAAAAAAAATCCTCCATTTATGATGATATTACATTAGTTTGGTTGGGTAATCTATCCATAATATTATAGGTCAATACAAGTTTATTCATAATGATAAAGCAGACTGATTGTCAATTATTTGTTCCCAAAATAGGCTTTATATGCATGGTTTGAATTAATCTTGTTTAGTATCTGTCCATTTGTGTGATACTATTATAATTTGAATTTTCAGGTCATGAAATATTCACATGGATATTTTACCCACATATGATTGTTTTTGTCAATAGTTAATTTTCAACAGACAGTGCTATTTATGTGGCTTGTTTCCATTTATGGCATTTCTTCTCAGACACACCCAAACCAGTGTGTGGAGTAATTAATCAGAAAATGTGATGTTAGCAATAAGTATTTGAAATAGTTCAGTTTTATTCAATCCTTTCCACTTTGAAAGTATGGTTGCAGATGTTTTCATTGTTTTATCAAGGACTATATTTTGTATATATGTGGTACATTTTAAGTTTGAAATTCGTTTTCTATGGTCAGTTTAATTACCTCTTTCAGGGTCCAAATTATGTATTACATATTGGTAAGTAAGCATAATATTATTACAAGCTTTATGTGAGAGAAGGCTTGCAACTGAATGGCACAGCATCAAATGGTATGTAATATTTCTTCCTGTCACATGGTCATTTTTCATATAGCATGGCCTTGACATCATCAATTTTAAGGTGATGTCTTCACGTTGAAGTCGTTGCGTTGTACAGCTGACATGGCATTTGTACAGTTCTAAAGCCCATTAAATTTTTTATTTTCTCTTTCCTTTCGATGAATATGAAGTGTTATGAGCTAATCAATACACCTATCTTATTGATGTCTGTCACATGCTCGTCAGTATGAAGTTAACTTGTTCCAACAACTTCATATTCACTTCATTAAATGTCAATAATTGCATATTAGTACACAATTACTTAGAGAACTACCAATTTACGCCCTGATGTCCTTCAGTATGCGATATGTCAATACACTGTAATGTAGTGATGTATATGACGTAATTCAGCTAAATTTGTAAACTTTTCAACATAAAAATGTAATTTAAATGTAGACCTATGTTTAATTAAATACCAAGTTTTATGAAGCAGTAAACACATCCCATGATCTTATTAATTGTGATATATAGAAAATTATTGGTGAATTAGTTTTGTTATATTTTTCCTTCCAATATTGTCATGGTAAAAAATAGTTCCTTATATTTTCACGCGTGATAAAACAAGGTTTCCCACCATGCCATGTGATTGATTAAAGATGTTATAGTTGCAGCAAGAAAAACTAGCATTTTGTGAGATATGGAAAGAAATTGAAACTGCATAACCTTTCAGGCATGGAAATTATTATTTGCTAAATATATCTGACTTGCCACCGATTCCTTCTGTACAAGGTTATGTCCCTGTCGTACACCTTGTAAGCAATAAACCAAGTGTGTTGTTTTGCTCAGCTGGACATGTTTTGTGGCTGTTTGATTTTTTTTATTTATATTTTATAGTTTATTGACAGCTGTAAACACTTGAAACAGGCTGGTTTATTGTAACTAGAGTGTTTGTAAAACATCCCTGTGTTTCCCAATTTTGTTCAACCGATAGGGCTAAATCTTGGTTAATGTTTAGAATAAATCCATAGGCTAAGTCATCTGCATACCAGAACTCTTCTTTATAAACTGAGTATTCTTAAAGTTTTGTGTACTTCTTTGTTTTTACATTTTTTAAAATATTTAATTGATACCTTGTAGCCATTATTGTGCTGAGCTGCTACTAAACTCTATAGTCTGAAAATACCTCCCCGTTTGTTTGTACCCTCGTACCGATTTAAAAGACGAAAAGCACAAATGAGATAAAAGATGCACAGAACTTAATCAGTTCATTTATTGATTTATAATTTTAAACCTGATTATGCCCAAGTGGGATTCTAATACCGTTCGCCAGTCATTTCTTGTTCTGGACAAGTCCATTTTCAGCAGAGGGGTGTAAGCACGACTAGACATGTATGTACGTAGAAGGAAAATATTGTGTGTCATCTTCTTCCGATATTTACAATGTCGAATCAAGCCCAGGGCAAGAATGACAATTACAAATTTGCCTTTCATGTGGATTTAACAAGAAGCGTAATTTATATGTACATGTGTGCAAAGGATATAACTCTAAACTCTTAACATTATGGTAATTTACGGAATTATCCGGCAGTTAACGAACAGGAAGAACAAAGTCACAATGTTGTCTGAGTAAATCAACTTGCCCATACTGTACGCAACATGGCGCCATGTTAGTATGGAAAGTCTGTTAAGCATGAAAGGCGCAAAGAATGCCAGTGCTAGGTCACAGTCAGGTTAGAAATTATAAATCTGTGACTGAATTGACTAAGTTATGTGCATTTATTTTATCACATTAAAGATTTCTGTTATTTAAAATCGGTAGGGGGTACCAACAAACGGGGAGGTATAGTCAGACTATAACATACATAGATACATACATACATACATACATACATACATACATACATACATACATACATACATACAGTAGTTAGTGTGCCTGACTCACAACCAAAAGGGTGTGGGTTTGAATCTTACCATAGCACTAGCCTGGCTCAGTTACCTTGGTGTGTCCTTGGGCAAAACACTTGACTCCAATTGCCATGGCACTAAATAACCACAGATGCTCGACGCGAGCTCGATGTTGAAAGAAAAAGCAATAATCTGAAGGACAAAAATCATATTCTTTAATAGTATGATAGATAGGGTCCTACGTCAGGACGGGTCTTGGGGGCAATCTGAGGCAATTTTGTCAATCTGTACGATGTTGTTTCCTTCAGATTATTGCTTTTTTATCAACATCAAGCTGGCGTCAAGCACCTGTTTAAATACCTGACTTTCATTGCTGTGCCCTAAAGCGCCAAAACAAAATTAGCCGAGAAAGTATATATAATGGCTGTCAGAATAAAAAAGGAATTGCTTGCTTGTCCTTTTTAAGGGAATTTGACTATAGTAACAATACTACATTGTTTATTCCCAAACCCATGTAATAACATTCCTCTATATCCACGCACTCATTTTGTGATCTCCAAAACCTGATTTAGTAACAGTACTACAACTGATGTAGTAATAATACTACAAAGCTATCCCCCCAAACCCATGTAGTAATATTACCCTATGTCCAGGCACTTATTTTGTGATCTCCAAAACCTGATGTAGTAACAGTACTACAACTGATGTAGTAACAATACTTCATAGCTCTAATGCAATCTTCCAAACAGATGTAGTAATATTACCCTATTTTCCAGCACTGATTTTGTGATCTCCAAAACCTGATGTAGTAACAATACTACAACTGATGTAGTAACAATACTATCTAGCTATCCCCCCAACACCCATATAGTAACATTACCCTATGCCCAGGCACTGATTTTGTGATCTCCAAAAACTTAATGGAATAACAATACTACAACTGATGTAGTAACAATACTTCATAGCTCTAATGCTATCCCCTAGCAGCAGGCAGGACGAACAGACATCTGTCTGAATCGTCATTTGTCTAAAACATAAGGTTCCTACAGGGGCTGAAAAATAATGTCAATAACGCTAATCCGAACCTCCTAATTTTTATTATTACCGTATAGTTTGAAAAACGAATAATAAATCGTTTGGCTTAGCTCATTTTTGTTTTTTTTATTTCTGACTTTTTGTTTTTTATGTTATAATGCGTTTAGTTTACTCGCGGGTCACTCAATTTTTGTCAGCCACCCTGCCTGCTGCTGTAATTAACCAAAGATTTTATCCAGACCTACACGATATCTAGATCTTGGGTCATGTAGATTTATTGTAATAAATCCAAACGGAACAGCTTGTGCTTTTGAAAAGAAGTTTTGAACTTCATCATATCCATATCCCCTGAACACCAAGTATAGTAAATATTCTGTAAAGTATAATTATCTACTCCATTAAACACGACTAAAATATTGCAGTTATCTCTGATCACTTTAGGTATTTGTGTATATCGTTGTGTAACATAAATCACGTCTGTATTCTTGTGTCTACCTCGAGAAAATATTCTAGCTGGATTTGATTGTCTGTCCAACATAACGTCATCGTACACCACTAAATTATTAATAAACCCATCTAGGTCATCTACAGATGGGGCCTCATCAATATCGGTGATAAAGTCAACAACATCATCACCATCTTCATTCAGCAATTTTGCATTTTCATTAAAATCTTTAAGTACTTCGTAACAGTGTTGATCATCTACAGATGGTGCTACTAAATACAGTTTACTCCATTTCAACCATCGCATTATTAAATTTAATAATAGTTGTGTTTTACCTGATCCAGATGGACCTATTATAATCATTCTTATCGAATTTGGTAATGCTGGGTGATGCTTTACTGGCTCTGTTTTCGTGTCGCCGAAAAGTCAATTATATCCATATAATAAATAATATGGATCTATATTGTGTTCGGTGTAGAGCGTCTACACCTACTGCTGAATTAACTACAATAACAACGAAGAATAAACGACGTGCTCTGACAGGCAAATGCGTTAAATGTGGCACGAGGAAATACAAATTTGTCAAAACAAAGACAGGTGGAGATATTGCCGCTTTATTAGGAAAAGTACCAGGAACTCCGTGGGCTAATTACCCAGGTGAGAAACATATTCCTGGATATAATTATTGTGGTCCTGGAACTCCACTTGATATCCGACTTGATAATCAAGATCAACCAAGATCAGGAGAGTATCCAATAAATAAGATTGATCAAGCGTGTCATGTTCATGACGTTGCGTATAAAAGTAAAGATTAACAACAAAGGCATCTCGCAGATGTAAAATTGATTCACGCATTAAATTCTATACCTAATAAATCTGTTAGAGAAAAACTCGCTAGTTTTCTAGTAAAATCTGCCATGAAAAGTAAAATAATGTTAGGGGCTGGTAATTAATTATATAACTATTATAATGGAATCTGTTTATTATAGCCCAAGAGGATATTGGAGAGGCAGAGCAGCAATTAGTAAACTTGCTGAAGCAGCAAAAGTCTCACGTTCTGTTGCTGCAAATTGGTTAGCACGACAGGCAATATGGCAAATTTATCTACCACCACCTAAAAAAATTCAATATGCACATTTTGATGTCAGCGTCCCTAATGAGGTTCATCAAGCAGATATTTTATTTTTACCACACGATACCATTAAAATTGGTAGACGTCAATCACGCACGTACAAATACGCATTAACTGTCGTTGACGTTGCAAGTAGATATAAAGAAGCTGCACCATTATCAACAAAGACTGCGTCTGAAGTTGCATCTGCGTTTGAACGAATTTATCAGCGAGGACCTTTGCGATGGCCACAGTTATTACAGGTTGATCCTGACAAAGAATTTCTCGGTGCAGTATTATCGTTGATGAAGAAACATAACGTTAAAATCAGACGAGGACACACTGAAATTCATCGTGATCAGGCAATTGTTGAACGATTTAATCGAACACTTGCCGAGCGGTTATTTGGATACCAATATGCAAAGGAAATATCTACCGACTTTAAGTCCGGTGAGCGATTTCGTGAATGGGTTGCAAGGTTACCAAATGTGATAGCTGCATTAAATAACGAAATTACTCGTTCAACTTCCATGAAACCTTCTAATGCAATTACAAAAAAAATATATACCCCGTAGCAATGACAGACAACAACCTCAACCAGTATTAGGTAATGTAACTGTAAGATATTTATATGAACCTGGAGAACTTGAAGGTGGTAAAAAAAGAGCAACTGATCCTATCTGGAGCGTGACTACACATACAATTTCTAGTGTAGTTAGATCCATTGGTAGACCTCCAATCTACAGACTGGATTCTACTGCCCCTCAACGTGGATTTGTACGTGAACAATTACAGGTAATTCCTAAAGACACACAATTACCACCACATACAATTACATAACCAGAACCTCTACGTCGATTGCATTCAAGACAGGTCAGCATCACATTATCACGTATATGACCAAGATCACTATTAATTCTGTCTACGGTAAATTGTCTTGGATTATTATTCGAATATTTCCATAACATATTACAGTTACAGCTTGCACAATGATTATTTTGTTTTAGTGTTATAATAAATTCAGTATCAATATCAAAGTCACGCTTATTTTTTTTTTGTCACATTGCTTATAACCAGATAGTTTTTTTCTTATTACGTCATTATTAACAGTCTGATTATTATTTTCTGTAAAATTCAAAATAACCCTATGTAGTTGAGATATTCTTCTGACCCTAGAAACTGCGAGATAGACCAAATTTGACCATTCGATCCGATCATCTATAATCCAGATATTTGTATCAGAAATAGTTAACCCTTGTGACGAGTGAATAGTTATAGCATATCCTAACGTCCACGGTGATTTATTCATATTCAGCGCATTCTCAACGACATTAATATCGACTAAAATAATATCGTTCAAGACAAGATTCTGTATTCCACCACCAGGAATTTCAACATCAATATTCTGTCGTCGAGTATCTGTTGGGCGATAACACAAAGGTACAGGTAGATCTGAAAACTTTTCTTTATGTAACAGAAATAATTTATCCTGTAGTTCATCACGAACTATCTTTCTACTTGCAACTATTAAATCAGCGGGATTCCATAAATTCAGAAAATCATTCATTGTAGTCTCTGGAACTACTCCTCGCATTATTTCACATTGTACTCTGTCTGGCTGTAGTCTGATTAACCTTTTAAATTCCTTCAGCGGTTCATCAATAGCTCTATGGTCATCATTTATTTCTTCATAATAATCTACGTTATTCTTCAGCCATTCATGTGGAGACTGTCCAATAAAGGGTCGTGGTTGACCATGATCACCACACATTATCACAGCAGTATTCTTTGTTAATAACCAATCAAGAAATGTTTTTAATATTTCTAACGACACCGTGCATATCTCGTCCCATATAATATACTTAGGTATATATTTCTCACCCATTCTCTCAGGAGTCCATGTGTCTCCACACCATCTAAAGAAACTATGATAAGTACACGATTTTACTCCTCGTTCTTTTATTTCTCTGGCTAATTTATGTGTCGGTGTCAAAACAATTATATCCGAATTATTATTCATGAATAATTTAATCACACGAGTTGTTTTACCTGAACCACAGCATCCATTAAGATAAACAGTCTTATATCTAGCCACAGGATCATATACAGATGGTGCTGATGATTTTGATATTTGATTATTATTTTTGTGATATATTTCGTTAATTTCAACGTCGGCAGATTCAGAATAACTAAGTATATTTTCTTGTTTTATTCTCCATGACCCCCATTCACCATTACCAAGTAGCGGTTTTAATAAATCTGTATATTTTTTATTTATATAAAACGAATCCGTTGCTACTCTGACAGCATCACGAGGAAATCTATTTATCATAGACAGTAGATTTATAGAAACATATGCCAACATCGATGATCTTAAATGAGTAAATTGCGGTGAGTCACCATCAATATAGCTCACAATTGTACCTAGTTTGGTTCCGTCTGACAAATAAGCATTACTCCGATTTATAAATGTGTTTTTTTCCGTTGTATCAGCTATTATAAAATCGAGTTCAGCATCGTCCATAATCAATCTTGTACAGTGTCTTTTATGATCATATGCTCCTTCTTGAGTAAATTTACCAATTATCTTTCTACCAAGATCTTTTGCAAGTTTTTCATCGTGCTCGTCTCTGCATTTACGTATATTATTAATAATTTTAATAATGTCATCTTCATTATGATCAGGAAATTCTTTCCTGGCATCATCAATATTAAATCTATTTGGTTCTGGTAACCAAACTTGCTTCTGTGGACTATACGATATAATTGCCTCACTCACCTTCAATAATGTTAAAATTCCAACATCAAGCATATATCGCAATAGTACTATTGGAACCCAACATTTTTCTGAAAAATGTCTTCCAAACCAAGCATAAGTAATCGGATGGAGATTTTCTGCAAACTCGAATGATCCTACATGAGCAAATCCGGTTAAGTCAAATTCTGGTAGATGTCCGTTTATCGCAACCCTGGTCATCTCGTGTGATGGATGTCCGAATCTTTTAAAGTATTCAGAACATTCTCCGTATCCAAGAAAACTTCCAGGATAACATGCTACCATATCAACAGATATAACGTCATTATACTTATATTTAGTATTCCACAATCCTCCGTGTCCATATTCCACACAGCTTTTATGGATATCTTCAAGAAATTCCGATCGTGTTGGTTTCCATAAATTTTTCTCCTGAGCGAAATGAGCCGCTACAGATGGAACTGTAAAACAATTATTTAATAATTGTCTAACTTTGACATCGTCTGAAGTATATTTCAGCGCAAGATGTGCATTTCTACATTAAGAGATTCTGTACGGTAAATATCACCATAGGCCGTACAAACTGATCGTAATAATCATATTCTGAACTTTGAAATAACCAAACGGATACAGGGTCACTGTTACTGATATTTTTGATAAAATCAAATATATATCCATCATAAAATTTAACCACTCTATCTCGTGGAAATATTGTTACTGCTGAGGTCCACGCATGCGAATTATGATCAATAATATCTATCGGAGCTCCTCTTGATTCATATTTCGATTTATATAAAATCTCTCCTGTCAGCGTCTTTACTGTTATTGGAAATCTTAATTTCTTTTCTAGATCAGCAACATCTTTAATAGATGCTCCAGTATCTTTAACTGATTCTGCCCACATATTTATTTTTTTTACGTCGTAAATCTGTTAAACCATTACCACGTATCGCATTTATGAAATGTTCTGTAACTCGTTCAGCTACGCAGTTTATTCTTGACTCTGACAATCTCATAGGCTTAAGATTATTGACATCAGGTTTATTATTAAGCGGATATATGGCATATACAACTGCATAACTGGATATGCACGTTCATAATATGCCTTATCAATACCAGTCAGTATTCCGGGTTTAGATTTATTATTTAAGAGAACAATATTATTTCCTGACTGTATGCGGACTGGATCACGCTTGTCACGAATAATCCAAGTATCTTCTTCTGTATTTACAATAAATTTTATTAAAATAAAATATTTTTGATCATCAAGGTGATTAATAATTATTCTTCCTCGTTTGTCATTCATCATATTAGTAACATTTCCGACTCTGAATGTTGACCATACATGAGCAGCACCACTATTACGAAATTCCTTCTTGGCTTCACGAATACGTTCGGTTACATCCTCATTTGTTAATGCCAGATCTTGCATCAAAGTACTAAATTTATATTCTGATAATCGATCGAGATCGAATCTAGCTCTTTTAGGTTCAATTGCAGATAATTCGTTCATATAATTAAGACAAGTATTTAAATTAAAATTTTAGTATATATATAATGCTTGAAACAAAAAACAAATGTGCTTGGCTCAAAATTGGATATACTTCTCATTGTAATAAATCGTGCGTGAACAAATACTGCGGAAATCATGCACAAAGTATCAAAAATGGAAGTTAAGGACCAATACCATGTGTGCAATGTGGTGTTGGAGTCAGAGGAAAAACTCAATTGTGTTTAAAATGTGGCGGAAAAAAATACAGAGAACTAAAACGATATTATGACAAAAAAAATAATACATCGTCAGGTAAATCTCCTATAAAAACCGTAGAAGATTATCTGACCAGATTTCAAAACAATGATTTAGACAAATAATATTATTATATAAAATGACTCAGACAAATCAGACTTATGATGAAATGATCGACAATGATATTATAAGAGAATTAAGAAAAGAAGCATTTCGTAATAAACACGAATTTATTAAACATCCTATAATAAAAAATTATGAAGCATCCCGAGATGGTGTAATCAGACACTGTAGATTAAAGAAACCAGTCGGTAGTCTTAATAATCATGGTTATTTTATATTTCGTGCTGGGAAAAACCATTATTTATCAAGTAGATTCATATTCGAATGTTTTCGTGGAGTAGTTGAAAATGGACTTGTAGTTGATCACATTGATGGAGATCCCAAAAATAATCGGCTATCTAACCTGCAAGCTATTACACCTAGTCAGAATTCTGCACGTGGAAATACAGGAAGGTGTAAATTATTCGGAAAGAGAGCTATTAAATCCATGAATACAGAAACAGGACGGGGAAA
Organism: Megalonaias nervosa; assembly: GCA_016617855.1. Taxonomy (NCBI): domain Eukaryota; kingdom Metazoa; phylum Mollusca; class Bivalvia; order Unionida; family Unionidae; genus Megalonaias; species Megalonaias nervosa. Next base: position 4,684 of record JAECUM010085124.1, on the reverse strand, counting down.
TAACTTTCCCCTCAATTAATGCAGTTGCCAGATATTTTAGCATACATCCACAATCAGTACGTGATGTAGCTTATCATATACAAAAATCTGCATATTCAATAAAATATGATCAGTGGGTAATATTTAAATATATCTAACTCTGTCTTCCTAATAAATAAATTGTATATAGTTCGACTCTATATTTTGCCATGGGTACCTTCACCGTCGCTGCTCTCAGTGTCACTCTCATTTTTGACAGAATCAAATAACATAATTTTTCTTAACTGCATTACACGATTGTCCACAATCTTCTTTTTCTCGTATTCACGAGACAGTTCGGATCTAATATTTTCGATCGAACGTGCAAGAGGCGCAAATAGCTTTACCTGTTTTTCATTTACCACCGCCAAGGATTCTAACATAGACTGATAAATTGATTTTTACGAATTTATAATTGGATGGTAATGTGTATTTATTGTCAATTTTTCTTTGTTTTAATATCTCATAATAGCATAATATTTTTTCAGTTATGTTTTAATTTTTTTTATTTTTAATAGCAGAAATAATATCATTAATGTTTTCTTGGTTCATTATATAATAAATATTTCTTTAAAATAAAAAATAATTGACATTCAAATTTTTAACTTTGACTTTTGACCTTGATGTTTGGCCTAAAAATATCAAAAGTAATCAGTAGCGGTTACCCGTCACTTGGCCCCCTGATAGCCTTTGTGTCTTTCATGGAGTCCTTTTTTTGCATGATGATGTCTTTCTTATGTTCTGTTTCTATTTGGCTAGCATTCTTTCTGAATGTTTCCTTGTGGGGGTCTTTCAAATGAGGTAGAGAGCTCAGGCATGCTACTGATTATTTTAGGGAGCTCTGTATAGCGAATTCAATAACCCCCCCACCAAATCAAACCCCGGGGTAAATGCAAAACGCACTCACCACGTTGTTTAACGTGATGAGGGGTATTGAATTCGTTGGGGCTGAGCTCCCCAACCTTATAAAATGGCATCGTTCCGAATACTGTCGACACTCGTCAGCCACTGAAATCGAACCACGGTCGTCAGTATCATAGTCCCAACACTATACCACTGAGCCATTTTCCGATTCATACATATAGACGTTTTAAAATTATTATGTAGTTAACCCAACACTGAATAATCAGACAAATTACGTACGACCAATATACTGAATAAAATCACAATTATTGTACAACTGTAGCGTAGATTTACTTAATTTACAAACATGATTTATATATACTGTATAAAATAATCGCACATTACATTTTCTGTATGAGTTATCGTTCGTTAAGGTCAAAATACATGTGTTAGAGCTAAAAATAACTTTACGCACTCGTATAAACCGACGTGAATTTAAGGTTATCAGAGTTAAAAGATGCATCAATATCCCTCTCTGTTACAAATTGATGCTTTACTAACAACTAATTGCTAACGGAGAACAAATAAATCACTAAATAATTAACGAAAAACAAGATGTATTTGTTGTCTGTAAAAATCGAACGTAGTAGTAAGGGAAATAATCGTTCAATTTACTCTGCGGAGAGAGGGGGACAGAGTTATCTCGCTTTATTACATGTGCAATAGGAATTGAACCTGCCAAAACACATTGATCAAATTAACGTTATTTAAGAAAAAAAAGATATTATAATATATTTAAAAAAATTAAATTAAATTTTAATGATTTTTCTGATTTTTTGAGAGCAAAAACCCCAGCACATTTTTATATTTTTCTGTTAAATTTTTGATTTTTTGAGTGTAAAAACCCCAGGGGTAAAAACCATGTTTTTTTAATAATTTTATGAATTAGAGTACCTATTTACCCATCAGATTATTTTTTTCCCCCTGATTATTTACTCGGACGTTCTACGAGCGTATATACAAATTAATATTAAGTGACTCTTCTCGTAGATCCAAAATGTTTCCTGTCTGGTCAGTAAGTTTGAAATTTATTCTTGACAATAATGGATTATGTACACGTAGATAAACTGGATTAATTGGCTCAGATACAATTAACCACCCGGGCGGATCTTTAGGACTAAATGTATATAGTATATACCCCTGTTGGGCCTGGTTAGACTTTGAAAGATCTACTTGATAACTGTCATCAATTACGTCACATACTAGATTGACCGCGATCGTAGATGTTATATTAACAATACCAGGTGAGATATGACGACCTCCACCATGTGGATCATTATTATATTTAAGAATAGTTGGTGTGGGTATTAGTTTTTCCATGAATCACATATTCTTTTAAAATGTTCATCAATAAGATCATTAACCGACTTCTTTAGCTCCTCAGAGTTAAATCCAGGAATTACAAATGTTGGTAGCTGTTCTTCTGTGATTCCATAATATTTAAGAAATACTGTTTTAAATAAACGTTTATAGCTTACTCGCTGAATAGGATCATCTTCATTAACTATATAAGTACTAAGAAATCTATCTACCGGTACGTTTAATGTTTTTTCTCTGTCAACGATAGCCTTATTTACATATTCTAAGTCAGATGCAACCTGATTCAAATGTTGTATTGTTTCAATTATTTGATTTTTTAAGTCATCGTTGTAGGAAGTGCTGATGCTGGAAAATAAATTTCTTAGATCATTAAGTACACGTCCGTGTTCAGATTTAATTGGTCTTGATTTTGAGTTAATTTCTTCAACATTAATTGTTGCTATTCTTGTTGTACCTTTACCCCGAACAAAATTTATAAAATGATTATACTGTGCATAACCACGATAAGCATCCAGAGTCTCTATAAACGGATACGTTTTTCGATATTCTGGAAGTTTTATAAATTTTTCAACATCTATGACGAAATCAGATCGTTGCGGTTCTGGTGGTCCATGATAAACCGGTGGATCTTCAGGCAATCCTAATATTGATCTGATCGAACTTTGATAAATATCTACAGAATAATCAGGGGAATTTATTTCAATAGCCGCAGATAATGTTGGTTCGTAGACAGTAATTGCTAGTTTTGATTCTTTTCCTGTAATAGATTTAATTCTGCGTTGAAACTCATCATTAATCTGTTCTATTTGATAACTGCACGTTGGAATAGCAACTACTTGCCAATCAGGAGTTCCATCAGGCTTATTCTTATTATACTAATGAATTATTTGGCTGTAGTCCACCAAATGGTTTTGATCTAATATTGGGCCAGCTATAATAAACTCGCAATTGTGCTAATGCTATTTCTTTTGCAGGAATTGATGGTGGAAAATTGACACTAAACTCAGGATTTGTCGAGCTTAACGATATCATAGTGGTTTTTGACGGAGTCGTATTAGTGACGATCTGCTGAAGTAACTCCCTGTCTGTCATTATTATTATCATTATTATTTAATTCGTTAAAATCATTAGCGATCACCTTAAAAGCGTCATCATAGGTTTTCATCATCATCGCGAATTCAGTATCGGATATTTCACCATCGCTGACACACGAAGAAACGTACAAAGATAGTTTAGAGCATGCCTCTGCCACTGTATGTAATTTAATCATATAATCGTGCAATTTAGCATTTGTACATGTATCTATCTTTTTGGCTATAATACCGAGAACACCAGCAATAGTCGTTGATGCTGAAACAATGATAGTTATAACAGTAGGTGCTGTCATCGTCAATGTTGATAATAATAATCCTGTTCCAGCAATAACAGCAGAAACCGAGTAAACAACTACATCAATAACAACTATACGCCTTTTGTATTTTTTTTATTTTTATGTTATAATAATCAATAAAATTATTTAGTTTAGTCAGACGCTCACATACCTGATTGCATCTGTAACGTTGAACGTCGATGCGAGACTGAGGTTGATCCATTATTGTTATATTAAGTGACTAATTGCGGTGTTTCAGCTACAAATTCCAAACACCACCAGTAAGACGTTGCGGTTATTGTTTGATCATCTGCTTCTAGTAAAAATATTTCGTCAGCATCTTTATTTAACACTATAGATACAACTCCAGAGAAAGCATCTGTTGAATGACGCCACGGAAATGTTGTAGTATAAATTTTAAACTTTGCAGAACTGAATATAGACAGTCTATAAACACCAGTAACCTCCGCGGTATATTTGATAGTGTTATTTTGCTGTGACCATGTTGTTAATCCTGATGCTACTGTATATACGATATTTTTAATTTGTCCGTGTGGAATTTTAATCAGATTAGTTTTTTGAACAATATTAGGTATTCCACTGACAATATCATTGAGTTTCATGTTAACGTCGGAGAGTTTTATGTCAACGGTTGGTTGTTCCCCAAAAAAATCTGTAATGGTTTTGTTTATATTTCTACGAAAATTTAAGAACGTTTCTACATGTCTAGAAAAAGTAGCACTAAGTGTAGTAATTTCGTCATTGATTGTTTTTAGAGGAATTTCCTTATCATCGACGTATTTTTTTTTTTTGTTGCAGCATCAAAATCAAATTCTGGTGTTCTAAGATTGTTAATGCCGTTGTTATTCATATTAAGAAATGCACGCATTATACCGCCGTTGGCCAATACGTATTTAGATTCTTGATCGTCGACATATTTCTTTGTTGCGGCGTCTGTATCTGCGGTTGGGTTTCCAAGGTCTATAATTTTATTTTGATTCATAATAATGCTACCCCTGAATGAATCACCAGCTTTTTTAATATAATCGCTGACTGACGTACCGGAATCTTGTA
>JAECUM010085114.1:0-15657 GCA_016617855.1 Megalonaias nervosa | reverse complement strand
TATTCTACCGTTGAAAGAGCTGGGATATGCGTGTCACTTGCATATACTGGATTAATATTAAGTGAATATGAATAATTCCTCGCGTTGAGGAAAGGATTTAGCTAGATCCTCAACACTTTGTGCTCACTTGGGGATCACCAGCAGATTAAATTTATCTGAAAGAATTACACGATCAAATACATTTTATAAGGAGGCGAGCTGGTCAGTGTCAGGATTAATCTAAAACCTACATGGATATTGCGGCAGATGCGAATGTTAGGTGTGCAGAGCGTCATTTCTATGTGAAAGTATTTTGAGAGGGGGGAGGGACGGAGGGAGAAGGAGGTTCGTCATTACAAAGTAAAAGAGTTTATCTTTAAAGACCACTCTGTACTATAACTATAGGTGAACCTAAAGGAATGCATTAGGAATGCGCTAGTAGTGCTTAAGGAGTACATTCATTTAACGCCATATAACACATATTATTGCGCAAGGTAATGTTCTACAGTGAACAAGGCAGTGCACTATGGCAAATAATATAGTGCACTATGGCAAATAATGTAGTGCACTATGGCGAACATGGTTGTGCACTGTAGTTATTAGTGTAATGAAGAAGGAAGTACGCAGTTACCTGTTATGAATAAACTCATTGCACTTAAGTGATTGGAGCTATGGCAGCTTTATGGTATTACAGTGAACCAAGATTATGTAAAACAATACTCCATGTACAACATGTTCTGTACTTGAGAACTTGTGATGAGTATGGGGATCATGATAATGCTGTTGGTTACTTTACATGAAACCGTTCAACTCCCATACTCCCTAAGTCATCCTATATATAAAGACCCACATTTGTCTTTCTGTCTTCCGCTTGTAAAACAAGCGGTCGCGAGTTCAAAACTCGTGGCGGCATCCCAATTTTTTTAAATACTTTTTGTACTTCTACGTTCCAACTTTCTTTTTGACTGTTGCATCCCATTTGTTCTTATTTTTTTTAACTTCTTTTTATATCTTTTATGTTGAAACTTTATCACTCCCGTTCCAGGACTGACAATCAGGCTACTTTACAAGAGGTCGCGAGTTAGAAACTCACGGCGGCATCCCACATTTTGTTGTTTTTTTTATTTTTATGTTCAAACTTTCCTTTAAGCTCGTTTATCCCAATTTTTTATTTTAGTTTAACATTTTTATTTTTTACGTTGAAAATTTATTTTATCACTCTAGTCGTACAACGGTCAATTTTTCGTCTTTCTGTGTGTCCAGGATTTCAGATATGAGGCCCAAATTTTTTTAATACTTTGTTTTGCATTTTTATTTTCAAACCTTTTTTAACTCGCTCATCTCTGTTTTTTTTATACTTTTTTATTCCCGTCCTAGAATTAGTATAGAGGGACGTGAGTGGAATTATCCTTGTGTAATTGTAGTAGTAGTTGTTGTTTTTGTTGTGGTTTTTGTTGTTTGTCGTGGTTTTTGTCGAACCCGCCTTAGCTGAAAGTCCGTCCACACCCCCAGATTTACCTCAATGTTAAAATTTTTCTGGTTAAATGAATGCCTTCATTATCAACACGAAGGACATTGCTAGCATCAAGTTGTTGTTGTTGCTCGTATTATTATTGTTGGTTTATTTATTTTCTTCTCTTTGTCTGTCGCATGGTGACTATTACCTCGTCCAATAAATAATAAGTTAAATGATGGATAGATAAATGGACGGGTCGAGTTTTGAATGTTTGTCATCTTGCTGCAGAACAGCTAAAGATAGTCAAGATATATCTTACAAATAAACAGATCGAGAAGGCAGTTTGATTCGCATGTTACTGGTGCCATGTTACACAGCCGTAAATCATAATGTAAACATGGCATGGCCGAAAAAAAAAAAAAAACAAAGGAAAAAGAAAAAGCGACGCTTATTTTATTATGCACAGAGACAAGCTTCTGTTCCTTTCATTCCTTTTACAATGTGTTACTTCTCATTTCTTACGGCTTCTTAATCCACCATAACACTCCACTCTCGGTTTGTACATTATAAGGACTTGCTTTGTGTAAAATCAAATGCCGGATATGATCCCAATGAAAAGCCTCAAAGCACTTCAGTGATATTAGATGGTCAGAAACAAATCCCCTTGACGTATCAGGATTCAAAAGCTATCTCCATTCTAAGATGCGACATGGTATTTGTTTATTGCATACTCAGAAATTCATGAAAATTATATATTATCTTTCCTTTCTGTTCTTTTAGAAACTACGTGTAGTATTTGTTAGCCATTGGGTATAGATGTCTTTTCCAGAAGTTAACATGTAAAAGAGTATAAAATGTTTAAATGAAATTAGATAAAACTTAAATAAAAATGATAATGTTTTTAATAAATACATTCGGTCGAAATTAGTATAAAAAAGTTCAATAAAATTAATGAAGATTCAAGTTAATTTCAATACTATTTTACAAAATAACAATAATTCTCCTTTTTTGGGGAGATATATTCTCTGTCATTGGTAATTCTCTTTGCTGAATCGTACACATCAAAATAACAAGGATATGCAAAGAACTATTGATACTGTCCCTACACATATGGCAAATATATAATACGTTGTGATTTGCACTTTTTATTTGCAAAGCTCATTAAATTCTAGAGGTGGCAAATAATAACCAATGATGCTGGTGTTTACTGTCTACAGCTTTAAGGGATTATTGAAAATGAAGTAGGTCATTGGGAGTGCCACATGATCCTTTGGGGCGATGATAAGATGTGACATACTGGAAAACAAACTGTGTGTTTGTGTGTGTGTGTGTGTGTGTGAGAGAGAGAGAGAGAGCGAGCGCGCGAGAGAGAGAGAGAGAGAGAGAGAGGGCGGAATGGCTGGGAGTCTTACAGAGAGTTTCCTAAGATAAGGATTTGATATTTAAAATAGAAAGATTTACACATTTCTGTGGCCGAGTGGTCTAAAGCGCTCGCTTTTACCGATCACTACCATCTCATATCTGAACGCGTGGGTTCGAGTCTCTGGCTCTGACAATTTGGGTATATGAATAAGCTTGCCAGTAGCGTCCCGTGGGTCTTTGATTCATACTGGGGTTTTCCCGGGTTCTTCCTGTACCAGTTAATCTGGCCGCCATGTATAGACTATCGTGCACTGAAAATTGGCGTTAAACCAAGAATAACAACAATTTTGGTGCATTACCCTTTTCGCTATCATCATCATCATCATCATCATCATCAATCCCCTAACTGAAGAGGTCGCTGGGGCACCACAGCTGACTTTACAACCATTTCTCTCCATCTTTCCCTGTTCTCTACTGCCCTTTGGGAATCTCCAAATCCCATGCCTGTCCACTCCTTAATGTTGTCTTCCCACCTCTTTTCCTGTCTGTCTCTTCTTCTGCACCCTCGTACTGTGCCTTGCAAGATTGTTTTGCCAGTCCAGATGATCTCGAGACACGACCGTACCACTTCAGTTTGCGCTTTTTTACAATGGTCATGAGCTCTTCATAGGATCCGATGGCTAGTTGGATCTGTTGTGGACTTCTTCGTTGGTTACATGGTCAATGTATGAGATGCCCAAGATTCTGCGGTAGCATCTCATTTCGAAGGTTTGAATCCTTCTTTGTAATCTGATGTGAGCATCCATGTTTCACAAACTTTTGTAAACAAGGTCACTTTTCACTATAGTGACCTTGTTTACAAAAGTTTACTACTTGTTGTCTTCATGTGTAAACTGGACTACAACTTCGAGTTTAAGAAGCCCAATTTGTGTAAAGTTTCTGTAACGGTGTCTCCTAGGGTATTATTGCTAATCTCGTAGGAGGACGTACAATTTAAAATTTAAAAAAAATGGATATATAGCTCCGAGACCCCTGTATGCAATGCCGACGGTCTAGGTGGATAATATACCAAAAAAAATTTTTAAAAAAATGTGAGGAATAACAATTTAATAACAGGTCTAAATATTCAAAACAACACAAGTAAATTTCCACAATTTCTCCACTCGGTCGACCTATTTAATCTGCCAATTTCATCATCTGATGTGCAACGTGAGAGTGTTTCCACCTGTCCCTGCTACTTTACTCATTCGTATTATTTACTTTTCCTTGACTGGTACTCCAGTACCCCTCCCTTCCCTCGACTACGTCCTTCACCATTCCACTTCTCCACTTCCGTTCTCCGGTCTGCCTTCAAACTTCTGCCTCCGTTATTCTATCCGGTCCTGTGACATCTATAGCAACTTACTCGTCACCTTTGGGTGGCACTCGAACCAACCCGAACAACTCCAAAACAGCACTGAAAGCTTCTCTGTAAATAATAAGGGACGTATAGTCTAGTCTCCCTGTCCACCTAGACAATCTCACACCCTCACACAACCTTTCATCAGCATAATGGCAATTAAAATCATTAGGTCACGCATACACTCACATCGAAATATTCCATACACGATTGTGCGATAAAATAAAGGTAATACTACAACAACGGCATTAACGAATCCTAATACATACATCAACAACTTCCGTGACATGAGTACACATTTTTAATTCTCGATATAGTAACTACCAACATCACAACAATCAGACGCATTCCTTACCTTACAAATCATATGAGGTACACACAGCGTTCAAATACATATGTGCTGATACTTCACGATATGTTGACAAGGCCAACATGCCTAACTCTGTATAGTTCACGACTATGTATTCAAATTCAAAATTAAAACAAGTTCTACAATAACTCATTAATAAATGCAGTAATTCAACACGATGCACACAGCAGCAAATTACACAATTAATTCCGATCACAGGCTAAAAATCTACGTAATTCAATCTTGTATACTACTAATTTCTCTACAGAACGTTACGATAGGTAAAGAACTCAAATACGTAGGTGAGATTAACTCTAATAAAGGTAACTTCTACATACCAACATAATTCTGGTAATCAATTTCTACATACTACATATAAACTTACAACTCTCAGTTAGCAATGTTCAACAAATTCGAGCGAAGAATTCTTACCATTAAGAAGCTTTTCAAATCTGAATTCCCGCTCTCCCTTTTCACGAATGACGTGTATACGGAGTACGCCTATTAAAATTCACTCCCTATCTTACTAGACCTCCGTGTTGGTCAAAATCCTGGCGAGTACTGAAGTGATCGTAAAATGAACTGTAGAATAAGGGTCTATTTCGGACAGGTGCCCCGCCCATATTTCCCTAACTCAGCCCTGATTTGATACTGGGGTCTCTTTGAACTGTAGTATAACTAGTTTCTCACGAGCATGTCAAATTTCTTTCTCCCGCGGCTAGGCTGAGACCTGGGTGTGAATAAACAACCTTTTCCGGTTTTGCCAGTTACTTCGCCCCTTTGAAGATAGCCGCCCCTTTGTTCCTCCAGTGTCGATTCAAGTCGCAATCTTGCGCAACAAAGGTCAGTCGCAAATGTCGTGGTGACATTCTCCACCCCAGGTAGGTTGTGTACATGAGGGCTGTCTTCACAACGTGACAGTTTCATCTGGGAGCAATTGGACCTTATTCGTTATTCATTCGCCTACTTCATCATCGCCTTCGTCATCATCGTTACCTTTATCTTCTCTTTTTAAATTATTGAGATGGGAGGTGTCCTCTTAATTCATTTTAGCTACCAGTATAACTCGCACGTTCTCCCTGTGACAGGAGTTATTACAATATTCGTATATTGTAATATTCGTATTTCTTTTCAAAATATACGTATCTCTTTTCTGCCTGGGTATTATCATCAATGGGAATTGATTTTAAAAGGTATTGATAACAAAAAATATTAAGATCGGAAAAGACGTATAAATCTGAATTTTCTGACTCAATATTTGAAAAATTTAATGTTATACTATTTGATAGAAAGAATATGGCATGCTAACTATATTCAACGATAAATAAGCCTACTTGTCAAATTGGTATGCATATTAAGTAATTAGCTGGCTACGAGACCTTCCATTGATTGACACAGCAAGCTCACGAAATTTGAAACGCTCATACATTTTGTTTGGACAGCATATATTCAAAAACTATTTTAATAACTTTAAAGACTTGAAAAATTACCTGTTTACTTTACTTACCGATATAGGAATATATTATGAACTTCTCAGTTTTCCTTTAATATATTTGAAGAGATTCTTGAATATCTATATCAGGATAAGTGTTTTGTAATCCTTTGATACGTCACGGTGTCAGTAAACCAAGATCAAATGGACTATTGGTTTCATTAATTGACAACGAAAGTTTTTTATTTTGAAACGTTTGGCTTACTAAACATACACAATACAAGCAATAAGGTAATAACCATTCAAGTCAGAAATTATTTTTAATATCTAATTTCAGATTATCAATTTTTAGTCGTATAACAACAACATTCATGTTATCAAGAACTAATGCATTGCCTAATCAAGCGAATAAAACGGGACAAAGTTTAAACGATTTCCTTTGTGCAGCTGTGTAATTATTGTAACCTGATCAGATAAGGATTGTGTTGATTAAAATTTGCAGCAATGCTGTTTTTCACGGCACTTATTTCCAGTGCGCTGCAATTCTTTTTCCCCATCACATTCCCATCAACAGCCTATTCGCAGCGAGTAGATCCATTGCTAACCTTAAGATTATAGGACTCAAGGTACTAGTTCACTTCCGATAGTAAACCTATGCAAACACCATGATATTAAAAATTCAATAACTTTACAATTGTGGGTGCTCATCATCAAACTTATATTTATCAGTATAGACATATCATTGATGACGGCTTCTTTGTAAAGAAAACCACATGAGCCGCGGCATTTTCTGGCTCTATATGTGTTTGAACCATTAATTTTACAAAGTCGAGCATGTCATTTGCAATTTCATAAATACCTTTGTCAGTGACTTCATATACCTATGAAACAAGAAAAAGCACAGTACATTTTTATTTAGTTTCAACATACAAGCTGTTTTTGTTTTTATAGATACGATATGCTAGAGTTAATTAAGAACATGACTCATGCGTGTGCTGGTGTGTGCGTGCGTGTGCGTGCGTGCGTGCGTGCGTGTGTGTGTGTGTGTGTGTGATTTGGATTTTTAACGTAGCTTTAACAGTTTTTCAATCATATCGCTACGATGTCTGCAGTGTGGCAGTTTATAGTGATGTCTAGCACTGGGGCATCATGCCGATGGCATGTAGCATCATGTCCCACCCAGTCACATTATCCTGACACCAGGCCGACCAGTCCTAACACTAACCTCATAATGCTGAGCGCCAAGCGAGGCAGATGTTAGTACCATTTTTGTAAGTCTTTGGTATGACTCGGCCGGGGATCGAACCCACGACCTCCCGCATCCGAGGCGGACGCTCTAACCACTAGGCAGCGGTTGCGTGTGCTGGTATGGTTTTGCTTCCTGACACATTTGGGCGCCTGCTTATATACAGCCTTGAGGTCTGGAATTCGTTCACCCTTGCTCTAAAATAGAATACAGGCATGAAATGCATTCACCCTTGCTCTAAAATAGAACACAGGCATGGAATGCATTCAACCTTGCTCTAAAATAAAACACAGTCATGGAATGCGTTCACCCTAGCTCTAAAATAGAACACAGGCATAAAATGCGTTCACCCTAGCTCTAAAATAGAACACAGGCATGGAAAGCGTTCACTCTTGCTCTAAAATAGAAAACAGCATGGAATGCGTTCAACCTTGCTCTAAAATAGAATACAGGCATGGAATTCGTTCACCCTTGCTCTTAAACAGAACACATGCATGGAATGCGTTCAGCTCTAAAATAGAACCCAGGCATGGAATTAGTTCACCCTTGCTCTAAAATAGAAAACATGCATGGAATTCTTTCACCCTTACTCTAAAATAGAACACATGCATGGAATGCTTTCACCCTTGCTCTAAAATAGAACACATGAATGGAATGTGTTCAGCCTTGGCATGGAATGTGTTCAGCCTTGCTCTAAAAAAAAGGACACAGGCGTGGAATGTGTTCACCCTTGCTCTAAAAATGGACACAGGAATGGAATGCGTTCACCCTTTCTCTAAAAATGGACACAGGAATGGAATGCTTTCATCATTGCTCTAAAAAAAGAGACAAAGGCTTGGAATGCGTTCACCCTTGCCCTAATAAAGGACGCAGGCATAGAATGCATTGAACCTTGCTCCAAAATGGACACAGGAATGGAATGCGTTCACAACTTGCTCTAAAAAAGGACGTTGCGTTCACCCTTACTCAAAGAAAGGACACAGACCAGAGGGAATGGACGCAAACTCTCGCTATGAAGCCAAGAGCTTGTTGTATAACGTATTCCTTGTCCAAAATGTTCAGCAGGTATGGTGAAGCTCATGTAACCTGACTTCAGAGTACATTGACCTCCCTAATACTTATACATATTTTCAACTTACTGACGTAAAGCGTGGAAAAATTTGCTTACATAATTGAAAAGAACTCAGCATAGCATTTTACCATGTAAAGTTATTGAATTATTAAATTGAATTTAGGAAGGCATACTGTAATATATTTCTGTAATGTATAATGGTATTATTATCTAGACTATAAGAAGGTTTACTGTAACACATTTCTGTAATGTCGAATGGAATTATTAACTAGACTGTAGGAAGGGTTACTGTAATATATTTCCGTAATGTCGAATGGAATTATTAACTAGACTCTAGGAAGGATTACTGTAATATATTTCCGTAATGTCGAACGCATCGTATCATTTCACTACTTGAATAAAAATTAAGATTTAAAAATTTTCAGTCCTAACAATTTTAATACTCAGCAGTTAAAATGAATAAAAGAAACGAAGAAGGGACTTCAATTTCTCTTCCTCCAGAGACTGAAGCACTAGAATAACTAATTTTCGTTTTCATATGTTATCAGACTCATGGATACAGAGTTATATAGTTTCAGTTCCTGTTAGACTTACCTTTCCTGGAAAAAAAATGTTCGCCATGTTTAGAGTAACCCTTATCTCGTGTTATTATTATTAGCATTATTAGAATTTTTATGCAAAAATTAAGCTCGCATATACTCAATGTATACTTACTAGAAGTATGTTATTGTTTCCTGATATACTTCTTTCGGAAAAGTTGCTAAGTTTCATCGAGTCAATTTCTCCCATCTATTTTTTAACAAAACTATACGCAAAATATATCAGATACTAAATTCAAGCGAAATAATTTAGGAAAACCTACAGCGTAGATGTAGAAACTATAAATTGGAAGCCATTCATCTTGTCGGTCTACAAGGCTGATTAGAATATTTATTTTCATATGGTGTGACAACAATTAACCAAACTGCGTTGAATAGTCTCTTTCTTTTCTCTTATGTACAATAGCAAACTTTCCTTTCACACACTTTTCCTGAATTTATTGTCCTCACCCAGCACTGTGTCTTGGAGTCACTATGAAGGAACACGTTTTACATTGGTTATTGTTCCGACGTATTGACGCCTTGGATATACTCGTGTCACTTCATTTTCACAAAGTATTATAAACTGAAGGAAGATGGCGGACGGGAGGGCTCTGTCTCGCGATCAAGACCATATTCATGATTGTGTATATTCTTGTTCGGAAGAGACGCCTTTGATCAGAGTGTCAGGCACATCCTTGTTCATGTGTGGCTCATCTAGAACATCCTCACCTCTTTTCGATGCAAACCAAACTCTTAGAGGAGCTTGGGCGGCAATCGTAGTGACATTTTCCAGATTGGAAAGGTTCTCGACATTTTCGTGTTTTGCATAGGGTTAGATTTTTAAAGAAAAAGAATTTGCCTTGTTTTCCTGACTGGTATAATGGCTATTTAATAAATATCTTATATATTTTTGGTCTCTAGTCTGGCAAAATTGGTTTCCTTTAACTGATAAAGATAGTGTACTTTAGACTAATTCAGGCTGATTTTTCGAGCACATGGGAGCAATTTCAACAAGTACAATCTCCAAAGAAATTTCATCCACATTACATACAGTAACAGAGGTATGCAAACAACTTCACCTAATACCAGACACTCTCTCGGAAGTTCATAATATCTGCTAAGTTCTTAGCAAACGAACATCCGGCTCGATAGAGAGCTATAAATATATATTTGTTGAATATAATACACAAAGACGTTTCAACACGATCGATCAACGAAATACCTGCAAAGTTTTTAAAATGGAAAACTGTAAGAAACCATTCGGACAGAATAGTCTCAAACTGTTGCTGGCATGGCTATTAGTGGCATTACGTCATGGAGACGTTGTAACATCTATGATGTTGTTATGATGTAAGAAGAATTACAGGCTTAAGGACAAGTCAGAATGATCACGATTTACATCAGAGATCTTTTACTAGCATGCAAAGGAAAAAGCCGAGGACTTTCAGATTATGTATGGTTTAGACCCTTTTTATGAACTGCATCTTTTGTTTAATTAACGATGTAGCGCTTTGGGTATAAGTCGAGACATGCTTTACATTTTTTTCATATTGTGTCCATTTGGTGCACTTAGCAAACTAAATGAAAAATTAAAGATCTGACGTAACTCACAATTACAAACGAGGTCGAATGACATGTATTTTTAATTGTGCCTATAAACCTGCCAAAGAAATTTAAAAGGCACGATTGCCCTTCAGAATTCCATTCGCCCAGTAATTTCTTTGTTTACGAAACTCAGTGTACTTGTATGCAAATCAAGTGTGTAAGAAATGCATCATAAATTGTAGATTACGACAGAGACAAGTAAGTACTTGTTCTAATGCATTGGAGCTCCTAAGTAGATGTTTGTCGGGAGAGTATGCTGCTTCCGTGACATGTTTCGTTTATGGATATATACATTTATTATGTTTATCCATCATTTAAGTCTTATAGACTATAATAAATTCTTAACATTTTTACATAACGCGTGCCTAGACATAACTATGTCATCATTAGCGTAGTAGCTTATGAATGCATGCATAAGAAGTATTTCGGTGTGTATTTCTCGTGACTCAGTGGACAGTACTATAGACACTGGTCGTGACTTACTGGACAGTACTATGTACACTGAATCGAAAAGGTGCCTGAAGTATGTAGAGAAATAAAAATACTAATACAAATAACATCACCAGAGACTCCGGTAATAAAACCAAATAGAGCAATACCCGTAACATAATGATGGTGACGAACCAGAGTGTATGCAAGTATAACTTGTGTTATTGTTAATGTTGTTGTTGTGTTTGTTGTCGACGTTGATAACATATAACATATTCGTGATTCTTAAAATAAGTATGCATTCTCATCTTACAATTAATTAATGTGTAGGAAAAAGAGAGCACAACTGTATTCATGTAATATTTCTCATGCCACTCGCAGATGTGATATGAAAACAAAACGCAAATTACATTTATGCTGGCATGGCGTAATCATAGTAGGGTAGGTCATGGTAACTTAGCTTGAAAATCAAGCAGTCAATGAGAGAGAGAGAGAGAGAGAGAGAGAGAGAGGTAGTTTTAAAACTACAGTTCTCCAGATATGTGACAATCCATTTTATTGTCTTTGACCAAGTATATGAGAACTCAGTTGTTATCCTTGACATAATTAATACTTAAGTATATAAATCACTTAGTTTATCAGTGGGCATTCCTTTACATTCCTTTGGGGAAGGAGTATCTGCTTTTGTTTAACAAACACATATTACTGATAAGATTATCCCCATATAATCCTCTTAGTCTCCACCCATCATGATAACTTACAAAACTCCTATTTAAGCTCTTGAATTTATCGCGAAAGAAGCAAGCGGTTTCAATATGTTTGTGTTTTCTTTGTTGATACATCTCTTCAATTTTGTAAAACAGTTTTAGACTACTCTGACACTGAAAGGTCGGACATTACAAGACCTTTCGTAACTTGGACACTGAAAGGTCGGACTTTACAAGTCCTTTCGTAACTTGGACACTGAAAGGTCGGACTGTACAAGTCCCTTTGTAACTTGGACACCGAAAGGTCGATCTTGACAGCTCATTACGTACTGAATATGAACCTTACACACAATTTTACATTTACAAGCAATGAGGAGGAGTAACTATGTTGTTATAGTATAACAATTTAGTTACTGTATATAAACAAAAAGGTATTTCTTTCAACTCATGATTATTGGAATCATAAGCCAACACGATTCTATTGAAAACTCCAATATTTCAGTGCGTCCTCAAGGACAAGAATATCTTTACAAAGAAGGTAAAAACGCATACCGTTTGTACTCTCTTAGAAGACGACGAAACTGCAAACAACAAAGTTCCTGATCTGTCGTAGCATAATGCGCCTGTAGATCAGAGTCTATCTTGTTTGTTCAACTGATTACTCCTAATAAACTGCACAGACCAGATCTGCCAGCACATTATGCGACGGTAGATCTGGGTCTGTGCAGTTTGCAGTTGGACACGTCTTATAAGCGAGTACATACGGTTCTATTAAGTATGATAATACTAAAGTTTACACAATTTTCGTTTAATAGAATTATCGTCAATGTCAAGACCATAATTGCCGGCAGTCATAAATATGATGTCAACATGAAAAACTGGACTATATCCTCCTGAAAAAGAAAATAAGTTTGTAATTATCTAATTAATGAAGATCTCTGCAAGCCTAAAACTGTTTGTCATTTAACGGCTAGCGGTAATGCACAGTTCAGTACAGGTGGGAGGATGGTACTCTGATTGTTAAGAGATGGCTACAAAATTTGGTAATAGTGATGTCCCATTTCTTCCGGTAAAGTCTCCTGCAACATTTAGCATTAAGTTTGTGAAAGAATACCTTATACCGGTAATAAAAATTTAATAATATTTTGTCTGCACACATTGATGCCGTGTGCGTCAATATATTGACTCTGTATGTAGTGAAAGAGAAATGACAATAACACTTATGAATAATCCATTTTGTAGGAAGGAGAAGTATATTTTGTATAAAACTTGGAGAAATTAAGCATAGGCTGTTTTTCTGCACACAGTATTTGCAAACAAAATGGATTTTGTTAGTCCTGAACAACTTTGACAGTAGCTACTAAAGTAATGTAGGGAGGCCTGTACTGGCCATAAGCAGCATTTTATGATGAAGATAATCACACAATCTACATGCATTTTGGTAATAATAATAACATTGAGACACTTTTTTGTCCCAGAAATTATGATGATCCAGAAAATTAAGAGTTTGGAACATTCTGATATTCTCTTCTCACGCGTCTTTCTGTACATATACATATAACTCCCTATTCTACCACAGCTGGTAATTCAGTTTTCTATGCTTTATTAATTAACGAGTCTTGAGTTTAAATCTCTAACCTCTTTTTTGCTCTCCTTGCGATGGGTTCAAGGCATAATGTACAAAATGATAGAATTTGATTTGATATTTCCTCTACGTAGATCACAAGTTACATTATGTTGCCTGCTTGTATCACGCTTTCTTTAGTACCCCATGTCCTTGCACATTACTATACTGTACAACGATAAAAAAAATAATTTACCCAGTGTTCAAATGTCATACATAAAACAATATTGTTATGACTCTATGGTCTTAAACTAAGTAACAGAAAAGAGAGAAAACCAAATGTTTTGTACAATTCAACAAATAATTTATTTCCCTAAAATACAAAGTGAACATTTAAAAAGAACTTACAGTATTGTAAACTTCTATCACAGTTCTAAATGCATATAGTTAAAATTAAATTCCGGAGGTGTTCCAAATAAATTACAATGCTGAATATGTCGATGTGCCTGTAACCTCGAATGTATTATTGTGCCAATGGCCTGGAATGTGGCGGTGTGTTAACAATCACGGGCGCCCGCAGAATTATTTTCGGCAGGCGGGGGGATGGGCACAAACATGTAGTGGTCAGCTATTAAGTTTTACGAATGTAGGCCAAAACATGTTTGGCCTTTCCCCCTATGTGCGGGCGCCCTTGTTAACAGTCTTTGATGTATCACAATAATATAATCCAATTGTCCTGTACTGCATTCACTATAATTACATAAAAATGATTTAGTCCAAGAGGTATTATTGAATACTTTATAATTCCAGTGGATAATTTAAAATAATAGATCCATTCATAATAAAAACTGAACTCAACAATAAGACTGATGCCACTAATAATGTTAAGGTAGGAATAGGTGATCTTTCAAGTAAACAACGTTGATATAAAAAGGCTAAGACAAAATAATAGAACCTTGATGTAGGTCAGTCTCCTCTCTAAAACGTTCAAAGTTGTCAACAAGTTTAAGAATTTCCAAGTGAAAAGCTAATTTCGCACATTCAGGTAAAAGTAAACATGTTTACCTAAATTAATAATGATCTGAATATTTCATGTTTAATCATAGAGAAATATTAGCTATGTATTATGTTGTTTACAGAATAAATATCACTGCTCAGGTAGACTATTAATTTAATTTTGGACAAAGGTCGGTTACAAGACACAGATACCCATAATATATAATCATTGTAAAAGCCACAAACAATACAAATTAAATATACATAACAATATAAACAACTATTTTACACAAATACATAAAAATGTCACTAAAACACCACGAACATTTACGTAACCAATTGTACAAAATAAGTATCGACTCTTTCCCTATATGCGGCATGTTCGACACATCCTTGAAACCACTGTAGAAAAGCACATGTATGATTACATATATACACCTATTATTGTCTGCCACTAAGCATGTTTTTTAACATTCACAATTAGTGACAGTCGTAATATCGAACAGAACTGAGCGAAGTAACTTATTAAAAAGTATACCACTGCTCATATATCTTGCATGATCAGTTTGTAATTTTCTTTAAAAAAAAAAAAAAAGTTTTCCTTTTTTGAACCACATCCTTTCCTTACGAGCCTTCTCACACACTAGCGGAAAAACATACCACAACTACAATAGTTCTCATACGTACAAGCAAATCGAATATAGTTCTCATTGTGACAAGTAAAGTGTATATATATCTCGTTTATGCATAATATAAGGTTTATTTATGATACGTAGCTAACTGATATGTACTTTTTATTATCTATAGATGGGTATTAAGAACGAAGGACTTGATACCCGAAGATATAAATATAAACTTAGGCGGATTAATATTTACAGAACTACGTGCGGTGTAATAAGAGAAGAAAAAAAAAAAAAAAAAATGTAAACAAGCAAATAAGTCACTATATAAAATGTATTTCATGCATGTTTCGGAGTTTTCTTCATATTAAGAGTACCGATGTACTTTCAATATGGAAAGTTTGATAGCCATCGGGTTACAGGTATGCATGTAATATGACTCTCACATGACCGGGTTGACTGGAAGAAGACCATTATGGCATCCATCATTACATGGCATCGTGATGTTGGCCATATGCATCATACCCACCAACCCTGTTAAACATATTCGCATTTCCAACAGACCTTAATATAAAACTAATCTCACTATCATATGACCTGTCCTTTATATTCATATTCATGTTTAGATGTGTGTGTGTGTGTGTGTGTGTGTGTGTGTGTGTATGATTTAGATTTTGAACGTAACTTCAACAATTTTTCAGTCATATCGCTACGATGTCTGCTGTGGGGCAGTTTATAGTGATGTCTAGCACTGGGGCATCATGTCGCTGACATGTAGCATGATGTCCCACCCAGTCACATTATCCTGACACCAGGCCGACCAGTCCTAACACTAACCTCTTAATGCTGAGCGCCTAATG
>JAECUM010085106.1:0-10078 GCA_016617855.1 Megalonaias nervosa | reverse complement strand
AAATTAAGATCAAACCCTCTGAACCCTGCTTTTTCGGCTGTTTTTCAACCCAAATACAAAACCTTATATGAAAATAAACCAAACGCCATACCTTCCTTTGGCATTAGAATATCACCCTGCCTCGACAGTACCAAAATTGATCTTTCAAAAATTCAGAAGACGTCCATCTCCGAATCACCCCCCTGGCTACTCAAACAACCAAAAGTACTTTTTACGTTACACGATGGAAAAAATCGGAGACAAACCCCTCCATGTTCCACAACTCTTATCACGAATTCCTCGCCCAATTTGAAAACTGCACAAGAATTTATACTGATGGATCAAAAGATGAGGAAAAGGCTGCTACAGCCTTCGTTAGTGGAAAACACACAACAAAAGTTCGCTTGCCAAATGGTACTTCAATTTTTTCAGTCGAAATCAGAGCAATAGACCTTGCTTTGCAATATATTGAAAATAAGCATATTTTAAACAGCATCATCTTCTCCGACTCACTATCAGTACTTCAGTCGCTTCATAACAGAAAACTGGAGATCCCATATTAGCCAATATTCTTCTGAAACATACTAAGCTGAGTACCTCCCACAATATAGTATACTGTTGGTTACCCAGCCATATTGGCATTAAAGGTAATGAAAAAGCAGACCGCGCTGCAAAAATGGCCCTAGCTCTAGAACCATCTGATTTTAAAATACCGTATACTGAATTTAAACCTAGTATCAAAGAATCTCTACATCAGAAATGGCAGGCATTATGGAATGATGCAGTGAATAACAAACTTCATGCCATCAAGCCAACCCTAGGAGAATGGACTCCTTCTTACAGAGCCGTCCGTAGGGAGGAGGTAGTCATTGCAAGAATTCGAATTGGTCATACTTATTTAACCCACTCCTACATACTAAAAGGAGAAGACCCACCAGAGTGCATTTCTTGCAATGAACCATTCACCGTTAAGCACTTTATGTTGGAATGTTTCGACCTCCAACCTACGCGTGATCAATATTACAATGTGCATGACATTAGGGAGCTGTTTGATACAGTGAGTGTGAGTTGTATTATAGACTTCCTGAAGGAAGTAAACATTTATCATAAGCTATACCTTTTATGCTGTCACCTTGAGCAGTTTTATGCGCTATATATACCGTCCCTAAATTTTAATTACCTTTCATCTGTTTTCATTATCATACACCATTTACACTCCCCGTTGATCAGGAAACTTTATTTATTTACCACCGTTACCATTTTATCATTTTACTTTCAACTGTTTGGTTTCGTATCGCTGGTCGATACGAAACCTTTTACCACTTTTAAATGATCAAAGATATAACCTTTTGTATGGCGCTAAATAGCCTAACAGTGCTTGTGCGCCGTAAAAATTCAATCAATCAATCAATCAATCATATGTATGTATGTATCCATAGTCCATTAAACAATCACGAAAGTATAATTATTTCTTTTTTGTTTTCACTTAGAATAACACCAAAGGGCAACAAACAACGATGTCGGTTGCATCATGGTAAATAAAAAGCTGAGGTTAAGAATGTTTTGAAAATAATTTAAAACAAAATATGCCATTGTTTGAAAGACAATAATATTATCACTATGCATTGTCTGGGCGGAGCGACTTTCAAGAGAGAGGATAACTGACACATTACAAAGTTTGACAGGTAACTTGCCGTAGATGAAAGAGTTAATTATTTTGATCATTGCAAAAAAGTAGCGCTGGTTCCTCTTTGTTGTTGACTAATTGTTGTGGCTTTAAAAAGGGAAATTATAGATTTCGATTTCAAAGCTTTATGTGGTAAGACAAAGGTTTTGTTTATTTTGAACGACATTAAAGGCAATGATGACTAACTCTATCGTGTGTTTATTGCCTTGAGTGGTAAACAGAACTAACTCTGTCATGGCTTGGGTCTGTGTTAATGACGTGCAGTTGATGAAAAATGTCAATACAGGATTCCTATTCCATAACCCAGAGAAAGCGCATTTTTAAAGTCAGAGAAAACAATGTAGACTCTCGTGTTTAGTGGTTACTTAGTAAAATGTTGACTCTCGTGCGTAGTGGTTAATTAGTACAATATAGACTCGTGCATAGTGGTTACTTAGGACAATGTAAACTTTTTTGTATAGTGGTTACTTAGTACAATATAGATTCTCATGCATAGTGGTTACTTAGTGCAATGTAGATTCTCATGCATAGTGGTTACTTAGTACAATGTAGACTCGTGTATAGTGGTCACTTAGTACAACGTAGACTGTCATGTATAGTGGTTACTTTGTACAATGTAGACTGCCATGCAGTGGTTACTTTTTTACAATGTAGACTGTCATGCATAGTGTTTACTTTGTACAATGTAGACTGCCATGCATAGTGGTTACTTTGTACAATGTAGACTCCATGCATAGTGGTTACTTTGTACAGTTCTGGATGGATCTAGATGAAGTTCTAATTCACCGCAGATAACGATCACGAGGTCAGTCATTATTGACTGATGTAAAACATCTAGGTTAAATGTGTGTGTGTGTGTGTGTGCGTGTGTGTGTGTGTGTGTGTGTAAATTCTTTATCTGTACTTGAGGCCATGGTTCCATAATACATAACATAAACGGTATTAACTTCAATAGAAGGGCCTGATAATAAAAGTGCCAATGCAAAAGGAATACGTTGTTCTACGTTTTCACATTTAACTACTTACATACAATATCTTGTATTTAGAAATGTCATGTCCTTTATATTGAGATGCTCAATACCCTTTTACAATATTTCAAGAAGTATATAATATATTTCTTCCATATTTAATTAATGGGGAAAACCATTTACAATATTTCAAGAAGTATATAATGTATATAATGTATTACTTCCATATTTAATTAATGGGGAATGCCCTTTACAATATTTCAAGAAGCATATAATGTATTTGTTCCGTATTTAATTAATGTTGCTCTTACAAGAACATAATACAAATAGTATGCAAGTTGCCATATTGTAGCTAAATTGGCGGAGCCCATTAAATGGACAAACGTTTCTTCTGTAGCAAAATACAAGTAAGACTCTTTAATACATTTATTTTTAAGTTTTTGGCAATCAGGGCAAAGGCATACAACATTAAGACGCAACGTCAGAAAGTTGAATATTTTGCTGCTGACAAATTGGGCATGTTCGAGCCTTGTATTCAAGTTTCCTCCGTCTCCCTATTTCAGTCAAAAGATCATGGCGGGAGCACCTGAATTTTACAAATATCGTATTTTAAATATATGGTAAATCAAAGAGAGGTCTTTCTCAGGTTTCGCAAAAAGCTTTTGCACTAATTATAACAGTTTAATGATGAAAATCTTCCCGACCAACGTTAACACACTGTAACTTTACCCGCTGTGAATAAAACGTAGCATAAATTCTTGTGTATCACTAACATGTAGATATTACTACTCATGTCCATATATAAAATAACAGATATTTTCTATTTTTTTTTCTTCCTCATTTGGTCTCATTTCCCCCCGTCTAGTGTTCAAGCATCACATACAGTTGATTGGGATATATCTCAAGTTGCATTGGATTACTTTTAGTCCAAAAATATAATACGTAATGAGCACGGAATATCTGTCATACTCTCCGAAGACAGCTGCATCACTGGTATAAGTGGAAGTAATTAAAACATTTATTGCAGAACCCGTTCTGCACAGTCTCAGTATCATCTAAATATAAAAAGCCCATACCACTGATTGGTCAGACAGTCTCAATGTCATCTGAACAATATAATCCCTATACTTATGACTAGCAGTACGGTATGAATATCATGTGAAAATTTAAATCCCTATACGTATGACTAGTAACACGGTATGAATATCATTTGAAAATTAAAATCCCTATATGTATGACTAGTAAAACGGTATGAATATCATCTGAAAATTAAAATCCCTGTACGTATGACTAGTAGCACGGTATCAATGTCATCTGAATATTAAAATCCCCATACCTTTGATTTGCAACCAGTATTAGTATCATCTGCATACTAAAATTCCCATATTTCGGTTTAGTAACACGGTATCAATATCATCTGAACATTAAAATCCCTATACGTATGACTAGTAACACGGTATCAATATCATTTGAATATTAAAATCCCTGTGCGTATGACTAGTAACACGGTATTAATATCATCTGAACATTAAAACACCTATGCGTATGACTAGTAACACGGTATCAATAACATTTGAACATTAAATCCCTATACGTATAACTATTAACACGGTATGAATATCATCTGAACATTAAAATCCCTATGCGTATGACTAGTAACACTGTATCAATATCATTTGCATACTAAAATTTCCATACTTCGGTTTAGTAACACGGTATTCAGCTTGATCATCCAAACATTTAAATGCACCTTTATAGCAAGGTCCGTTTTCGCTTGTGCTGTAAACATTTGCTTAGTATTTGGCATCTGTGGTAAAAATGTCATATATTTGTATAAAGAAACAACTTCAATACCGTGGTGTTGATAATACCATTTTGTAAATTTTGTTTCAATTATCCTCCATTTTGAAAGCAATAATTATTGATTTTGAAAAGGATTGCTTTTCATGCTAGATTTCCGAAAGTTATCTGTACAAGGCAAATATTTCAGGTATAGTGTCTGTAATCGATTTTCCTCTTTATGTATGTGTACCGAGATTTATCACTAAATCATTTATAAAATGATAGAATGACAGAGGACTTATGATGCATCGGTACATCTAAATAATAAATTAAGACATCTTGATTTCTCACACAACATTTAAGTTTTGCATACAGTTTTTGTAAAATTCGTCTCTCATTTTGTTTATCTTCTGCCCAGTTATAAATTTCTTTGAAGCCAAGTGCATATAAATTGTTACAAAGTGCGTTAATTAAAGATATGCCCCTTTTTAGTCAGTTGGATCATTTCTGCTTCTATTCTTTCATATTTTGGACATGTAATACTCCTGGACCACACTCCAGGGACCCCACTAAGATCGGCTATCGCACTGTACAAGGTGCTGAGAAATACAACAATTTAATGTACCGTTGTTGGATAAAATTATCAGAAAACTATTGGGAACTGAAGTTTTGTTTCCTACAGTTTTTAATGCTATCAATGATTTATTATTCTACTTTCTCCAAAATATCCATGTTTTCTATATTTTCCTTTAAACGGTCCATGTTTATTTTGTAATATATCCTTAAAATAATTATACCATTGTTTACTCCTGGATCACACTCCAGGGACCTCACTAGGATCGGCTATCGCATTATTCGCAGAATTACATGAGCAAATTTTATTCTTCAAAAGATTCCAGAAATGCCAAGGCTTACCTCTGCTTTCGACTAATATTTCACTTTATGGTCACATACAGAATATTTTTTCGTTAAACAATATCTTAAATGAGTTTTTTTGTACACCTTTAAAACAAAAATTTCCAAAATATGAAAGAATAGAAGCAGAAATGATCCAAATACCTCAGTGAGTTTGTATACCCGAGCATAAGTAGGAAAATGCTAAATGTGTTTTGCCCTGTCGAATTTGCTCTGTCAAAAACATCGTCCCATCAGGGGTGCCGTTTTTTATTATTTTAATGACGTTATTATTCGATTACAAATCTCTTCACACAAAGTTTTATTTAGAGAAACAAATTCATCAATTGCTAAGGTATTGTCTTGATTTACTAACACAGATGATGAATACTATTGTCAAATATCACTTTAGACCTAGGATTAAATATTACAGATTGATCATCTTACAAGCGAAAATACTTCAAGAGATGCCATTTCCCAAATCACTCTCGTCAACATCTGTTTCATGTACTGCATCTCTTAGTTGCTGAACACTAGGGGAAGATGGCCAGAGAGTTTAGATCTTCAAAGTGCTTCACTGTCTACTCTCTCAAGTCGTACATATGTATTAAATCCATCTAATTGTGACGTGTTGTATCGGATGAGTAATCGTAAATTATCTTTGGAGAGAGAGAGAGGAGAGAGAGAGAGAGAGAGAGAGAGAGAGAGAGAGAGAGAGAGAGAGAGAGAGAGAGAGAGGTGCACTCCTCAGTCGATGACGTTAGATATTGTCTGCATTGTATTTTTGTTACAACGAGAAATTGTTTATTGTTTAAACAACCCCACCCCTCACCTTTAACATTGCACTAACCAAAAGAAATCCACAAATTTTCAAGAAACTGGAACCTTTGCGTATGATATTTACCAGCAAGAGACTTTGTTAAAGCCACATGCTCCCAAAAACCAGATGGAAAAATATGTTTGTAGTATTTTCATTCTCGACAGTATCTCAATGGGTTGGTTTTGGTTTTGTCGATTGAACGCCATTTTTCAGCACATGATAGGGTACAAATGGTGCGTTGTATATTTGGTTGTAGAACAAACCGAGAAGATCCCACGGAGAACCAGAAACCCAACGGAAGCTACTGTTACATACTCAAATTGGTCGAGCCGAGGCTCGAACTCACGAGGACACAGGTAAGGCGTGAGTGATCTGTGAAGATGAGTGCCTTAGACTATTCGGCCATCTTCAATGAATAAAGGATTTTGTTGATTGAGCTCTATACAAATTATAACAATTATCGGACGCATATTTTTAAAGAAGCATCTAGATGCCATTAAGTCTTTATAATAATTATCGGACACATATTTTTAAAGAAGCATCTGTATACCATTAAATCTTTATATTAATAATAATTATTGGACATTTATTTTTAAAGTAGCATATAGATCCCATTAATTCTTTATAATTATTATCGGACATATTTTTAAAGTAGCATCTAGATGTCATTAGGTCTTTATAATTATTATCGGACATTTTTTTTTCAAGTAACATCTAGATCCCTTTAATTCGTTAAGAGGACATGCATAGTTGTATTTAATTTGAAATAAGCAACACTGTTATTTTAAATATTGAGTGCTTTGCATGCTAACAATAAGGCATTGTGTTGCAAAACCTTACACTTTCCTTGTAGAACGTTCATGTTTTCAGCGTGTAGGCTATGCCAGCAGCTTTAATTAGATTTTTATTTTCCCCACGTACGCTACGTGTACAAGGCGTGTATGAAGAAAGAAAAAAAAATGAAAGTAAGAAAAGCAAGAAAAAGATATATGGTTTGTTACAAACTTCAATTCATTTGCTGTTCAGTGCTAAAAATTTCATCGATAGGGTTATTAACTTGAATCCGGTGTAACAGTACTCTCCCTCCCCCCCCCTCTCTCTCTCTCTCTCTGATTTTTTACACATCCTCCTCTACAACCCATTTACCATTATCATGTCACCTCTGACCTCAGACGTGGCATTTTCAATCAATAGATGTTATCTGCCTTCAGCCAAATCTCAAGTAACTGGCATTTAGATAACTATAATAATTAGTGTTGTTTTTAATAATAAAAGAATTTAGTATTCTGAAAAAATAAATACTTAATACATGATTGCACCTATACACACAGACACAACATGCATATAAATTACCAGTACGTTCCTCTCCAGAAATAGCGCTGAAACAGATTGCCAAACATTTTTTTCACGACCAAAATGACCGCGGCTTACTAGGTTATCATGACAAGCTTTCATGATGCTATTTCGTCAACTTTTGATGCGAACTTCCTTATCACCATGCATAAAAAGCCATTCCTTGTCACCAACATGCATAACAAGTCCTTCCTTGTCACCAACATGCATATAAAGTCATCCCTTGTCACGAAAATGCATAACAAACCCTTTTTTGTCACCAACATACTCACCTTTGTAGGGCTTAACGCTTTCAAGACATTTGCACCTTGCATTTTACACTTGCATCAACTGGCAGGCCAAAGATGAATTGTGTATACTTTCTGAGGACGTGTACTAGCTAAGTATTTCTTTACAGAGCATATAATCCACACACACACACGCGCGCGCACACACAAACAGAGGGAGACAGAATCCACATTAGTACCAAATACGTTTTACTTTACGGAAACCGTTAATTGCAGTTAAATGCATCAGTTAAATCGTTGATTCCATTCTCTTCGAGTAGCTTACTGTAATAAGTTACTGCATGAATGCGTTATTATGAATTATCTCATTCTTATACAAAAGAAAAACCATACAAAATTATTATGAATTGTCTCATTCTTATACAAAAGAAAAACCATACAAGTTATTATGAATTATCTAATTTTTATACAAAAGAAAAACCATACAAAATTATTATGAATTATCTCAGTCTTATACAAAAGAAAAACCATACAAAGTTATTATGAATTATCTCATTCTTATACAAAAGTAAAACCATACGAAATTGTTGTGAATTATCTCAGTCTTATGCAAAAGTAAAACCATACAAAGTTATTATGAATTATCTCATTCTTATACAAAAGTAAAACCATACGAAATTATTATGAATTATCTCATTCTTATACAAAAGAAAAACCATACGAAATTATTATGAATTATCTCATTCTTATACAAAAGTAAAACCATACGAAATTATTATGAATTATCTCATTCTTATACAAAAGTAAAACCATACGAAATTATTATGAATTATCTCATTCTTATACAAAAATAAAACCATACGAAATTATTATGAATTATCTCATTCTTATACAAAAGTAAAACTATACGAAATTATTATGAATTATCTCATTCTTATACAAAAGTAAAACCATATAAAGTTATTATGAATTATCTCATTCTTATACAAAAGTAAAACCATACGAAATTATTATGAATTATCTCATTCTTATACAAAAGTAAAACCATACGAAATTATTATGAATTATCTCATTCTTATACAAAAGTAAAACCATACAAAGTTATTACGAATTATCTCATTCTTATACAAATGAAAAACCATACAAAAAGATGTCTGCGGATTAATGAACACACAGATAGCATATACAATAAACAAAAATATGGAGCATCAGTGGCTCCATGGTTAAGACGTTGGACTCGTGATCAGAAGTGTGCGGGTTCAATTCTCACCAATCGGATCAGCTAATGTGGTGTGTACTTGAAACAGAGGACTTACTTTACTCACCTCTTCGTGTGGTGTGTACTTTGGACAGGGGACATGCTTTACTTTACCTCTTCGTCTGATGTGTACTTGGGACAGAGGACTTAATTTACTCACCTCTTCACGTGGTGTGTACTTGGGACAAGGGGACTTACTTTACTTACTTCATCATGTGGTGTGTACTTGGGACAGGGACATGCTTTACTCACCTCTTCATGTGGTGTGTATATGGACAGGGGATTTACTTTACTTACCTCATCATGTGGTGTGTACTTGGCACAGGGGACATGCTTTATTTACCTCTTCATGTGGTGTGTAGATGGGACACAGGACTTCCTTTACTTACCTCATCATGTGGTGTGTACTTGGGACAAGGGACTTCCTTTACTTGACTCTTCATGTGGTGTGTAATTGGGAAAGGGGACTACCGTTACTTACATCAGCACGATATTAACTTGGAGGAATTGCTGTATGGTAAAAAAAAAATTATCTTCTAAGTAGTCGTACACAGATATGAATAATACAACACACACACACACACACACACACACACACACACACACACACACACACACACACACACACACACACACACACACACACACACACACTTGTATACTTCAGAATTACAAATGAACTTTTAAATAAATGTTGACATTTTGTTTTTAAAGGTCAAGAATAGAAAAAATAATCTTTCATATATTAGGAACGATTATTAAGTCATTTTTGTTAAATATTTTTTAAAAGTTTCTGTTTCCTATATATAGTAGTTTATTTGGTCAAAATATATCTGTTGGTAAATAAACTTCAAAACAACGGCAAATCTTAAAATTGACATAATAATTATAGAAGGCAATCTATTTTCAGTTAAAAGGTTTCACGATTGTTTATAGTATGGAAAAGCTACGTGCGATTACAATAAAATAACAAATATTTCAAGATTTTTAATTTAGGCAATTTAGTGGCTATTCCAACTCATCGTATTAGTTTGTGGAACATGTTTCCGCTATGCTTGTGATTTTGACGTATGATCATGACATAGATGTCAAGAAAATAGGATATTTATT
>JAECUM010085104.1:0-10106 GCA_016617855.1 Megalonaias nervosa | reverse complement strand
ATGTGCACATCCCCGAACACGAAGTCGAGTTATTTGGTAGAGCTCGACACACACAAGCAATACACACCACTGTCTACAAAAATCCAAACTCTCAAGAGCTACCACAAAGCCGGACACAACCAGAAATGTGTTATGTCAGGCCCGCGTCTTCAAACTTTGTCAAAAACACGACTGGGATTCACTTGTCTCGATGCAAACTCCAACATAAATTCTAATAAACTCCAGCTGGATTAGAATTGGACAAAGTGGGTGTTCCGAGAGGTATCTGGGGAAAAGCAGGCAAACAGCCCTGAGTTTGAGTCATTTATGGAAAATGTTAGAGCATACCTGCTACCTGCTCAATAATGATAGCAGGCACAAAGGACAAACGTCGACACATTAGCAGTGTAAACATTAGCCAGAAATGCAAAGGAACTTGCTGTTCTAAAGTAAACTGAACGACATGCAGCTAACAGGGATAGCGAAATCCTCTGCTACTGCAGCACGGATAAGCTGGTCAAACGACTCAAAACTCGAAAAGGATCTTTCCGGGCTGGCAAATAGACACAGGCTAGCGCCATCTGCTAAATCTTGCAAAAGGATGATATCATGGACGATGCTGTATATAAAGAGTTAATTAAAGAGC
Source organism: Megalonaias nervosa (assembly GCA_016617855.1). NCBI lineage: Eukaryota > Metazoa > Mollusca > Bivalvia > Unionida > Unionidae > Megalonaias > Megalonaias nervosa. Next base: position 9,481 of record JAECUM010085104.1, on the reverse strand, counting down.
TTCAGGACGAAGAACTGTTCACCTTGCTAACAAGAATTTAAATGAGAGAGAGAGAGCACGTTTTAGATCAATCAATAAACAGAAATAAACATAAACATTAACCGTCTTACAAGTTTAAATTATCCTTTAAAACTGATTCAGCTAATTTGCAGTTTTACAAAAACGCGTTGACTTAAAAATACATACGACTTTAGACGATAAATAATTTTTGAGTATAGACAACACGTTGACAATAAATTACAACTGCAAATCAGAGCATAAAATAAATTTAATTACCATATCCTGTGATTAGCAGCTTTGCAAATTGTTAGATATATACCTCGAGAAATAACCATAAAACAATACTTACAAACAAACCAACAAGGGATAAATACTGAAATAATTTTTTTTAAAAATGCTACATAAATAAAATTTAAAAAAATCTACGGCAAAATGAATACTGTACAATGTCAATTTCAACGATGCACCAAAAATTAAACGATGAGAAGAAAAAGAACAATAACAAATTAAAAAGTTAGAATTGACGACTTTAGATCTGTTGTGAATAACGTTAGAAGATATAGTGATTGCTAACACTAATACCACCAGCCACCTCACCCCCCGCCAATGATATAATACAAGTAGTCAGAGGGATAGTTGAAAATAAAAGCAAAATAAGTATGAGTGAAAATATAATTATAGCTATTGGAACTACATACGATAAACTTTACGTATGCTTACGTAAACGATATGACAAAAATGATCAAGCTTTATCAACTTTAAAAAATAAACTTTATATATATATATATATATATATATATATATATATATATATATATATATATATATATATATGGAAATTCGTAGTAATGTTAGTGTTGTATAAAGATGTATTGGTGAACTTGAAAAAGAGCTGAAACAATAAGAACAGATTTAATGATACTGAACACAAATTAACAACAGAAACAGAACACAATCGTAATTCAATAGAAGAGAGACTTTATCGTTATGTGAAGGAACTGATAGAGTAATGTCAGAAATGGAACAGACACTGAACCAGAACTATACCCAAAACTGAAAAAAGGAGTATTAAACAAGACACTTAAATTAGAGAGCGAAGCTGGAGAACATAGTGAACAAATCTACAAGTTCTTGAAAATAATCATAACTTAAGAGAGCAAGCCAGTAAACTATAGCTTGTTCAGGAGAGAATACCCAATTTTATACTACTAGATGATTTTTAGATTAAAGCAGTTCGTGCACTTATTTCACTTGGATTGTCTTTCAGCAAAAATATAAGACACAAAGGAATAAACAAATATATTTCTGTTTGGGTTTATTGTCTGGTTACGCAACACCATAAACAATAAATTAAAATTTTGGATTTAACTACGGTTCATCATGTTTTACTGAATACAAGTAATATACATTAGTAAGTAGTTCACAATATTCTGTCATTTAAAAAATCAGGTGTGTATTAATTTGTTTCTAAACTCGAATATCAATTCACAAACTGATATTAACTTGTATTTCAGATTGGAAATACCTGATACAACAGTTTCTTACTTCTTGGATCTAAAAATGGAACCTTATAATGTAAAAGAATAAAAGAATCAAAAGTATATTATCATGAAGAGAACAATATTACACATTTTTCACGGAAAGAGTTGTACGACGTGCAGGAATAGGTCAAACCAGAGCGGCGACCGTTCGCTTGACTACCTTTTCGCAGCATAGCGTGTTGCATGCGACATAATCATAGCCACGGGGTAGTGTCAATTTTCTAAGGCGATCTCGTAACGCCTCTACGACCTTTGGGTCACAAGCGGAAGCGGCAGCGATGGAGAACAGCACTTCCTTTGTCTGACTTTCGACGACAGTTTTAATAGCATCCACGGCACACGAGGAATCGGCGTATGGCTTGGATGAAATCACTCAGTCCGTTACAATAGTGTACAGGAAAACCAATAATACCAACGACTAGTACTCGTACAGTGCGTTGTGGGGTCTTTATTGCTAAAAGTGATTCCTGATGCAAACGACGATTGCAGGTAGATCTTTTCGAGCTCTAAGATATTTATAAATATGGACGGTCTTGAAAATAGAGGCAAACGATGAGTGTCTCGTTGGTTCGAGTAAGCTGCCATTATAGTCAGAAGATGCAGGGACTTTTTCAAAGCAACTAGACAGGAAGGGCTTGTGTGAACGCCATGAGCCGGCATGGAGTCTGGTCGTTAGTAAAGCTTTAGAACACGCAGCCAGAACTAGTCTTATCGCTGGTCCACATGGAAGCGGGCTACCCTAACAGCTGCCGCAGGCTTGAGTTTGCTGTTAACGCTGTGGACAGTCGAGTTGACCTCTCTCGCTGCTGTAGGGGTTGGCTCATTGGTAACAATGCTAAGTTTTGGGCCGGCATTAGGACTTTAATTAGCTGCTGGAGTCCTTGGTTAAAAGTGTCTATCTGCTGGCAGATTTACTGTATTTCAGGTTACGCCACTGTCTACGAAAAACACAAAAGTAGTGTTGGGCTAAAGGCTGCTAAAAGTTGTTGGGTCAGCTGGGGCAGACTCGGAGAGACACCAATGCACTCTTAATGTCGGCCCTTTAATTGGCGTAGGAAGGATGACGTCAAACGCGGGCTTGTTAGTTGGCTGGGGTGGGTGTTGGGCGCCCGCATATTCTTCAATGGCGCACAACGCGTCAATAAATCCTAGCCTATCTGCTTTAGTATTCTCGCGATTGTTTTTTTCTCGCGGTGTCAAGTCTTCGTTTAGGTCAATACACTAGTATGAATCACAAACCTCGTCATGAAGCTCTTTAATTAGCACTTTATATAGAGCATCATTCATGATATCATCCTTTTGCAAGTGTTGCCGGATGGCACTTGCCTCGTTGACTAGTTCAATGGACGTGTCGCCGGTTCAGACAGATTATAGTTTACGTAATAGCGTGTTTCTTTGATTTCTTGTATAATACATGCCACTATCTTAGATATCCCCAATGAAATTTACCTACCATGAAATCTAAAAGGATTGCTCCGAAACTTCAGTACGAAAGTTATTTTTTGCAGGTAGACAGTTATTAAAAAGAAAAGCTTTTTTTCTAAATTTAAAACTACAATACGTACTACTTCATTTGACAAGGAACCATATCTCCAGCATTTGATAATGTTGTAGGAAGGAGAGAGGTTGTGTTGCCATGTATGTCACCATTCTTCAATATTCAAGAAAATATTGGGCCATCATACTGAAAACACAGAAACAACAAAGTCGTGTTTTCTCTGAAGGTTTAGCAGCAACGATGACGGAAAATCCAGTAACCATCGAAAAATGAATGTTATTTTTAAAGGTCTAAAAAGACATTGTTTGCCATTTTTTATTTCCTTTTAAAATTCAAACGTAAACAAAACAAAACAGCACACGAGAAACAAAATATAATCGACCAATTTTCTTTGTTCCCCTTAAGGTTAGAGTAATAAGTATCTTAGTCAGTGAAATTCATATAATCCAATGAAATAATGAAAATTAAAGGTTATTTTGATCAGATATTTAGCAAGTATTTTCAGGAAGCCGATGACTCACCTGCATCAATAATTTCAAAGTAGCTACTAAGTATTAAAGTCTGAACACTTTGTAATTAAAATAAATATTTAAAATAAACGAATTATATCCTCTCATCTGAATTGAATACAACTATTTGTTTCCTCTAAGACTGATGTTTTTTTCTAGGAAATTTAATTTTTAGTCAATCATCCGTCATATGAAAAACTAACACGCATTTTTAGAACCAGAAGAAATATCGAATATTCTTGTCTAGAATATTCTACTTGTCAACAAGGTCAGGTCATTAAGCAGCTAACCAATCAGAAAATAGTTCACCTTTTTTTTTTCAAGGGGGAATCTCATCAAATTCATCATAAAGATTTCTTCTACAGCTTCCTAAGTCAAGAAGTCAGACCAGTATGTTTACCAAGCAAACTGACCTCATCCTAAAGTACACATAAACCCACTATTTTATAGTACAAACTCACAATCATGAGCAAAATTAGCTATTTAATTTGTTATTTACTAAATGATCCATACAATCTATAATCACGAAAATTAACACACATAATATAGATATTCATAACTCTATACCGTTTTCTCCTCCATCTGTCAATGTACTCTCAGGACCATATTGTTAACTATTTATTTATTTATCAAAGGACATTTACATAAGTTTCCTAATTCGGAAATGCATCACCGATTTTTGCAGTCCATAGATTGTATAATCCAGAATAAATACAAAACGACCACGTATCTATATTGATAAAAAACGAAATTTACATCTTGTGTTTCATTTTACTGAGGAAGAAACTGATAAAATCGTGAATAGATTTCTCGTGTTTTCTTCTTTGAAATCGTCCTAAAACTTTTCATTAAGGATTCTCAATAGTTCTTTTTCTGGCTTCCAATAAGTTTCACTGTGATGCGGTTATCTATACGTGTCTGTCAAATTACGTCGTGAATCATTTGGCACTAACGTTCTATTTAAATGGAGAAAAATCTCCACCAGACTTACTAGATTTACAATATACAAGAAAGGGTAGAATAGAAGTAATCAATTCACACCTATCATTTTGTCAAACCAAAGGGTCCTTTCTGCTTTGAGTAGAATATCGCAGTATTTAGAAGTTCTGTTTAATTTTCTTTATAGAAAGAATAAAATCATATGAAAATTCTGGTTATCGAAAAATAAGTCAAGTTATCGATAATGACCATGAACGATAATCTGTGATCTTAGGTATCCGAGCGAAGAATTCATCCATGAACTGTTAATATTAATTCCTGTAAGAAAAACAATGAGATTTTGTGTTAATGGATTAGATTTTGTGATCATAATTTAGTGATATTAAATATTAATTTTTTAACGGTATATATCCGCAGTAACACGAGAAATAAGTTAAATAAGGTGCATTATAATACAAATTCTGATATTACGGCTTGTACCCCATATAACACCTACGAAATAGCATCGACTGCACATTCGGGGCCCCGAGTGGCCAAGTGGTCTAAAGCGCTGTCCGTTACGGATCACTGCCATCTCACCTCTGTCTGCGTGGGTTCGGGTCTCGGATTTGGCGAATGTGGATATGTGAGAAAGCTTGCCAGTAGCTTCTCGTGGGTCGGTGGTTCTTTCCGGGTATTTCCCAGTTTCTTCCTCCACCATTAATACTGGCCACCATGTATAGCCTATCGTGTGCTGAAAAATAGCGTTAAGCACAACAACAACAACAACAACAACAACAACTCCAAATTCCATGGGGGGGGGGGACGTTTTGCCACAAGACTCAAATTATGCAAATGTTTCGGCCTGTTAATTTAATTTAGTTCTTGGAGTATTGCAGGTTGCACCTCTGTTCTACGTTTTTTGTCAGTAAGTTATTTATTTCCAGACAATACAGAATGAAACTTCAAAAGACACAGTATTGTGAATGGAAACACAAATAATCACATGTCCAAAATGATAGAATGTTCCGAATGAAATCCAATAGTCTTTAATGTCCTGATATAATATAATGATGCAGTAAAGAATGTTTTGAGTAAATTGACGATAATCCCAAAGTAGTATTTATAAATCTAAAAGGCGAATGAGCACATTTTAGTAATGCCAGCGAATATTCCTCTCGAATTATACAGCTGGATTCCCAGAGATGTATAAAACAGAACTGACGTATTTGTTTATCAAATTCATATTTATACACATTTTCACATGACCTATAATGTAAAAGAATATAATTTAAATTTTTATGAATTGAACGCGTTTTCTGCAATTTGATTGGATGTAAACGATCATGTGATACTGAACTGGAATTTTTTACACATTGATAAATTCTGTGGACTACTTTTGGTTCCCTGTTTCCATGTCATTTGATGTGAAGTTTTATCTATATCAACCCATTACACCCTAATAATAACAACAACAAAACCCCACCCACTCACTCCCGTGATTTCCGATCAAAATTTACACACCGGAGATACAAATGGATCATTATAAGTTAAAACAATGTAATTGCACAGACCTTCCTGCACTCCACCTCTCATCCCTTTTGCCGACGAAGGCATGTGGTTTGGTTTTACGAGCCAATCTTTGGAAATTATTGCAGCTGACCTCGACAACATGTTACAGCAGCGGTTATTAAAGGTCAGGGTCATATGTCAAACAAAAGATCTCACTAAAAATGTACACGATTTTGCTTTGAAAGATCGAAATGCGTAGAAAGTAAAAACAACGTTGCTATAACAACACGTGCCATACGCGAGCGTAATTTTTGAATAAAAGGAATATCCTGGTTCAACCGCAACAATCATCTTTTTTATATATTAAAATAATGATTATAACAATATATCACTGGCATGACCCACTATGACATTCTACCCCATATTATTCAATATTGGATTGACGAATCTTGGCCAGCGAAGATCGGGTTATGTATTCTATCTCAGTTAAGAGGCTAGTGAAAAAAAATCGATCTACATTAACGTGAATGTTTTTGTTGATTAAATATGCTGATCTGATGTTAGAAAGGAAGTAAATTGGAATATTAAGGATTAAATTTTAGAGCTATCATTTTAGGACTTTATTAACTTTGTGAGTGATTAGGTAAAATTTACACATCGATAAATACCCAACCATGATCATTTAATCCTATAGTAAATATTTTCAACGGAAAAAACCTGGTATAACTTTAAACTAGACTGTTATTGTACTCTTCCTACGTTGCTTACAAATTACAATCATAGACCAAAGTTAAGTGCACAATATAAATTAAATATCCATAAAACGAAGAACGAGTATTTTAGGCTGATTCATAGGATTTAGGCCTTCAATAATCAATTTGGACAGATTTTAAGAAAGAAATGAAAAACAAGCAATTTTGTGTAATAAAATTGATAATTATTAACAGCTTCATATGTATTCTTGTGTATTCCCTCGTCAACTTTGGTACACAGCTTAGTGTTTTTTTTTTTTTGTTTTTTTTTCAACTAAAACGTCGGAAAGGGTCCAAAGACTAACATGCCCACAGGATGCAGGAAACAAATTTAGATTTACCAGTGTCTAATCGACCGGAATATACATATTTCAGTTTAAAGGATGAGATGCAATTTGAGAAAATACTAGAGAAATATCCTATACACAAAACATGATGGTTATACCGATCTAAGATATGTTTTTTAGTACATTCTTGACTCATACCAGTTTAAACAAAATGTGATACATTCGGATATTCGGGTAGATTTCATTTTGCTGAACCTAAATTTTCTTCCCAGCAGGCCAAATTTACAACATTTACTTTCTGTCTTCACGTAGCTCCAATACAACAGAATTGTTTTCTCTACGTTGTAACACTGCATATGGGCTGATGAAATTTATTTGATAACCTATAAAACAATGTAACACGTAATGTTCAATTTTCGTGCGGGGATGGGGTGGGGGAGGTATGGGGGGAGGGTGGGAGTTGTGGAATGCTTCGGTTTCTTAAACAGAGAAATCACTATAGTGTATATCATGATATTGATAAAGGATCAAATATAGTTTCCTAGACAATAAACGCAAAATTAAATAGAATTAATATAAGGTTAGGAAACGCATTGAAATAGATGTATTAAATACGGCAATAGCTTCTCCAATACCCTAATCTTGCACCATTAGGTAATATTATCGAATATGCAACACAGTAAGGTGTAATGTGAGATAGTCTACCCTATACATACACGAAACCGCTTTGGTCGATGTTTTTCTGTGCGCTTGGTTTTAATTCTTTATTATACGCTGTAACAACCCCGGCTATTTCTGATGTATAGAATGTCTGCACGGCTATGTGTGATGCTTTATGATTAAGAAATACATCAATTTATTATTTTATGGCAATTCTGGCAGGAGTTTGAAACACAAGTCAGTCCTAAACATAAACATTAGTTATTATTTCATATGAAAACAAATATAGGTGTCCGAGGTAATAAACCGCACTTAACATTGGCACACATTTAAAACTATTGCAAAACAAAAAGTCAGAATTATACATAATGCCATTGACAATAATGCATGCGCATATTGTGTGCAAATACAAAATTTTAGAGCTATCATTTTATGCCGTCAGCATGAAAGTGGTTTATTAGCCATAACGTCTATAATCCACAAAAACAGGTGCCTTAACGGGAGGGGAAACCACTGGGTTTTTGATGTTCGCCTTTCTTTATTAAATGCGCTTATGAATAAGAGTTAAATACAATGTAAGGAGGAGAGATCATGAGAATGGCATGCAGATATTATAGTGTCACTCATTTTCCGTTTGTCTGTCCGTCCATCGCATCTTAGGTAAAGAGAGGGTTTCTATACTGGTTAGTTGTACCTGCATCAGATGTGATGCAAAAACTGACTACATAAACTTATGTCACGTGATTCCCAAATTCGGTACTCATACAGCGGTCTCTGCACTGTTACAGCACGCAAGAAATGTGCAACCAGTTAATCATCCCAGTATTTAAATTTTGCATTATTGTAATTTTTATCAGCACATTTTCATTTTTTAATGCTTAAATGATTTGATTTCCAGCATCATTCGAGAGATTGTGGTCCATTACTTCCATACTCCTAAACGTTCTTTCATGCAGCATAACGCTACCAATGGCTGTTTCTTTCGAACTGAATTTGGCATGTTCTATATATTAATGAGACCTCGGATGAATTCGTTTTCAAAGTCCCTACTTCCTGATATAAAGATGTTATGGTCCTTGCCATTCTGGCATCTTTAATTGTGAAGTAGTGTACCTGTGATTTTGGATGCCAATTCAATTTGATATGCAGCAATATATTAAAGAGACTCTTGCATGAGTTTACTCTCAGTCATATATTTCTTCTGATATTTATTATGGGACATCTTATATTTAATATTGTGGAGTAGTAGTCAACATTTCAAACTTTAGTTTATGAAAACTAAGTATTAGATTTCAGAAGAATTTCTTGCATAGATTTGTGGTATTTAACTCTTGCATAAATGGGAGCATTGTACGTCATTATTTAATAGAGTTTTTGCCTAATATAGTTTGGTAACCCCCTTTTGCATCTACAGAGTTCCTTGGTTTAGTAGTGTCTAAAGCTCGTTAGATCCTTTGTTATGCATCCCGACGGAATAGCTTAGATTTCCCTCAAAGATATTCTAACATTGCTGCTTTTACATTTCGTTAAGTAAATTGGAGTTTGTAAAGTCAATTTATTTCTTGGAAATATTACTATCATTACCTTTTCCTTAAAATAAACCCCTCAAGTACAGACTTAACAGGTCGGAATTTGATTTTAAAGAATATTATTTAGTAATGACTTTTCATCAGTATTTTATATTACTATTTTCCTTCTTTCGTATTCCTTTCTACTACTATAATTTAATTACTGTATCATGGGCATTTTTAATAATTTTGTCAGAGTGTAACCTAGTTATGAGTTTCTATTATGCCTCTGGTTT
>JAECUM010085097.1:0-12520 GCA_016617855.1 Megalonaias nervosa | reverse complement strand
GGTCGGCCTGGTGTCAGGATAATGTGACTGGGTGGGACATCATGCTACATCTCTGCGGCATGATGCCCCAGTGCTAGGCATCACTATAAACTGCCACACTGCAGACATCGTGGCAGCTACATTTTAAAAAAATCCAAATCCAAATCACTCATATTGTCTTTATCGGTAATATTTATCAAAACCGATATGTTTGAATGAGTTATATTATTCTACAAGTTTCTTCAATATGGCGACTGTTTTTTTATTCCAACAATTCATCATACATTGTGGCCGACGGTTGATTCAATGGGAAATTCATTTCATACCAATATTTTATTTCATTAATGTAGTTTAGTTTAGTTTTGCTATTTTTGATTAGTTCAAGATATCGAAGTAGCATGTATCAAAAACAGTAATGTTTCTTTGCCTTTATATTTTAACCGGACACAACAACACCATAATTTATATTCATTATTAGTGTTATTTTCAGTGATCTGCGTACTATTAAATCTGGGTGAATATGGATGTGTACCAAGAGCTACATAGTAGTGTGTGTGTGTGTGTGTGTGTGTGTGAGAGAGAGAGAGAGAGAGAGAGAGAGAGAGAGAATTCTACAAGGCAGACCCGGTCTTCCTGAACCAGGTGGTCTTACAGTTTTTGCGTTTAAGTCTGGAACAGTGCTGGGCGAAAAATATAATTACTTTAGTCCATTTCCGACTTAGCCTTTGCTCTTTTCAAATGTAATGAAATGGACATCATGGGTTAATTGAACAAAGAGAACCAATGTATAGAGGTACATAAGAGAGAGAGAGAGAGAGAGAGAGAGAGAGAGAGAGAGAGAGAGAGAGAGAGAGATTAATCGAGCATGTTTGTTTTATATTAATTTCCTTACCGCTTTGGGATCTGCTGTCCCTAACCGCTTTGGGACATGCTGTCCCGTACCACTTTGGGACCTGTTGTCCCTTATCGCTTTGGGACCTGCTGTCCCTTACCGCTTGAGAGTTACTGTCCCTTACCGCTTGTAAAGGTAGGATAGCATTCATTTTCGTCGGAGCAATAAAACATCCTCATTGACGAACACGCATATATACGCACACTTGCTGTTCCTTAAAGATAATATTAATGTACCGGACTCATTTTGCTTCTTTTCACCTGAACCGCATTTCTTACATCGTGTACATGGCTAGCTGATATTTCCAATTTGTGCTAAGCCTGGATTTTCGACCAGGTGGAGCAATCAATACAACACTAAGCAAGTGAGTTTTAAGTTTTATTTTTCGAATGACATGCATTCAAAAAGCATACCTATTTATTAACTAATTATGCGATTTGTTGTATATATGTCTACCGTATATGTAGGTAGGTATGACCTATTGTTTTGACGTCATAACATTAGAAAAAATAGTTACGTGTTGCAGTCTTGACCTGCTTGGAATTAAGTACATATACCATTTATTATTTTATCCTAGGTTCTCTAATGCACTCAGTACATCTCTATTTCGCTGTCTTTGTATTCTCTAATGTACTCAGTACATCTCTATTTCGCTGTCTTTGTATTCTCTAATGTACTCAGTACATCTCTATTTCACTGTCATTGTATTCTCTAATGTACTCAGTACATCTCCCTTTCACTGTCTTTGTATTCTCTAACGTACTCAGTACATCTCTATTTCACTGTCTTTGTATTCTCTACAGGAAATTTGCCATTTGTTTCCAACAAGTTGACAAGTCAACACATTAAAAAAAAGGATTATTTACAAGGAATACTTACATGTGTATCTCACTTACACACAGAGGCAGATAGATATAAGTATACTTTGAATACTGTAGTACAAAACAATGCTTATTAATTTCCTTGGTAAAAATATCCGCGTTTCCAGTAGGACACAAAAAATACCTAAACCAGAATATTAATTTTTTTATTTGTCTATTTATTTATTTATTTATTTAACAGAATCAATCAAACAAGATTCTCTGGAAAGTTTGAATTAAACTTCGTAAATCTCCTTTGGCGTAGGTAAGGATGAAATACAGTTTTTAGAAAAATGGTGTGGTCCTAATTATTTCATAATTGTTCTTAACCTAATCTTGATTAAATATTCATATTCTTTGCAAATTTGTTTTAGAAATTCAAAAATTTCTATTGTTCTTTATCCTTCGATAATCTTTTGAAAAACGAATGTCAATAGTTTTAATACAGAAAGCATTTACCGCCCAAATATGTTGTCATATTATTTGTTCTGTCATATTATGCCATGAAGAGGCTATACTACCATTTGACAAAATATCCCTGTGGGCGATGCATGTATTCGATGTTCAGTATTGTCCAATGGGATATATTTCTGACTAAAATTGCGTTTCTCAGCTTTTACTACGATATCGTCACCTGTAGGCATGGCGTCGGCACGTGTCAATGATGTTATTCCTGTACAAATTTCAGAACTCCTATCAGTAATGTATCATTTTATAATAGATTCAAGTTAATCCCAAACAATGTAATTTTAACCAGATTTTAGGACCGTTTAGAGGGTAAAGCGAACCTAGTACTTTCTTATTTTTATTTTTTGTTTGCTTTTATATTTTATTGTAATGCAAAAGTCTGAACGTTATCGTTGATGTTAGTAAATGACAAAACATGGTTGTAAGATGTCATTTTACTAACTTTCGTGGGTTTTTTCTCAAGCATGATTTACAGTGCCCAAGTCGTGCGAACTAATTTGAAGCCAAATTAAGACCGTCTCTATAACCATGTTCAGGAAAGGTCGATCGCTATTAATACATTTATTTTAGTTGATACCAAATGGATTTCAAAAAGGCCTTTGATAGGGTATGGCATGCAGCCTTATGGGCAACTATGAGGAAGTACAACATCAGCTCAAACCTGGTGCAGGTTTTTGAGCACCTCTATGACAAAGCCACCAGTGCTGTCCTCATCAATGGCAGCAGAGGAAATTGGTTTCGAACAACAGTTGGAGTCAGACAGAGGTGAATACTGTTACCTCCACAGCATACGGAATGGAGATTAGCGCCGAAAAAAACCAAACTGATGACAAACAACACCAACGGCATCAGTGCAGAAATAAAGGTCAGTGGACAGAAGCTGGACAGAGTCACAAGATTTAAGTACTTGGGATCAATTATCATAGATGAGGGCTCCAAACCAGAACTGCTTTGCAGGATTGCCCAGACAACAACAGCAATAACAAGGTTGAGACCAATATGGATAGATACCAACATTGCTTTTGGTTTCAAAATAAGGCTGATGCGCTCGATTGTCATATCTATCTTTCTGTATGCTTGTGAAACATGGACGCTCACATCAGATCTACAAAGAAGGATTCAAACTTTCGAAATGAGATGCTACCGCAAGATCTTGGGCATCTCATAAATTGACCATGTAACCAACGAAGAAGTCCACAACAGGATCCAAGCCATCGGACCCTATGAAGATCTCTTGACCACTGTAAAAAGGCGCAAACTGAAGTGGTACGGTCATGTCTCAAGATCATCTGGACTGGCAAAAACAATCTTGCAAGGCACAGTGTGAGGGTGCAGAAGAATTTAGATTTAGATTTAGATTTCTTTTTTAACGTGGCTTTAACAATTTTTCAGTCATATCGCTACGGTGTCTGCAGTGTAACAGTCTATAGTGATGTCTAGCACTGAGGCATCATGCCGGTGAAGAGGCAGACAGAAAAAGAGGTGGGAAGACAACACTAAGGAGTGGAACGGCATGGGATTTTGGAGATTCCCAAAGGGGAGTAGAGAACAGGGAAAGATAGAGAGAATTGGTTGTAAAGTCAACTGTGATGCCCCAACGACCTCATGGGTTAAGGAATTGATGATGATGATGCTGCTGCTGATGATGATGATGACGATGATACCAAATGGCGTGCTTTATGGTGTACTCAAGTTCGTGAAATGTAGAAGGGCTGATTCTATGGTCATTTCAACCGAGTTATCGTTCCTTGTATGTTCACACTCGTGACTTGTAGCAAACACACTATTAACAAAATTCTACAAAATAAGTGACTTCCCCTTAGTGACTGTAAAATGCAAATTCATGAGAGAAATGTCCATCCATTTGCTACATTCATAAAATGAGTTCTGCATCGAAGTTATTTACAAAAGACTATTTAATCATACTAGGGAAAATGCCTCTGTTATTTATATGTGAAAAATGGACAGCATTCAAAACATATACCAGGCTCATGCATACCAACTTAAGTGTAAACCTCGACCAAACTGTCCAATGACAGTAGAGCCATTTTGTAGACTGTCCACTTCCACCGTGCGAGACAAATGTATTTTGATGTGAACTCAGGCAACGTTATGATGACCTACCACCATATACAATCTTGGACATTGTATGAGAATGCGGTTTACACAATAAATATTGACAATAAATTTCAAGGAATTTACCTGTTTAACCTTTTATCATATCCTTTTAGAGAACTGAACCTTTTTTACCTTTGAACGTTTCTCATTTAGTACGTAAAGGCTGCGTTTGTGTATGTGGGTGGCGGGAGGGGGCTTTATCTTTATCTTTGTATAGCTTTACTGTTGATCGGCATCATACGGGTAGTGTTTTGCTGATGTGGCATAATCCCTGTAGATACTAATATTACTAATAATAAAAAACGTGCTTCGGAAATATGTGTCCTAATAAACTAGCCATATAAATGAAATTAGGCTTAAAGCAAGGTTCTGTCTTCACGTTAGCGTGATAAAGCGGAAATGAAAACAGCAAAGAAAAACTATGAACACTGAAATCCTGATATCTCATGCGCAAGGAATGGACGATACATTTTTGGTTGATATAATTTGTCCACGGTTTAATTTGTATTCATATTCTAATTTAGCACTTCTACTCTTTAATGATGTATATCTGGATTTTAGACAGGTACAATTGGGTGCTAATCCATGCATAACATTTGAGAAACAATCGATAACACTTGTTGCAACCTTATATTTTTTAAACCAGAAAAGCATGACATAATTTACAAAAATAAGCGACCTGTCCTATATCTGATACCACTGACACTTTAACCTACATAATAGTGCCGCACTCGTCAGGGCCACCTGCATATGCGAAAGGGCAACTTTCAAAAGGAGACCACATTTTTATCAAAGCTACAGAGTGGGACTGTCCTACTAACTTGGCGACACAATCATATTATTAAACAAGATTCCGTTAGCATGACATCAAAGCTAAACAGTCGAAAAACAAAGTTAAAGATGGCAGGTAAATAGACAAACAGTTAAGTTGAAAGTTATAAATTGTGCAATAAACAAGATTTACAGAAAGAGATTGCCCTTTTCAAAATTATTTGATTCCCGAATGTGTACAAATCATGTCTGAACATTACCTGAGAATAGTAGAACGAATCCTTGGCTAGCTGATGGAATTATTATTATGCAGCTTTATTAGAAGTAATGACGAATAAAACTGGGATTTCCGAAATGTTTGCCGCTTGATCGAAATCCAAATCAAACGTGAATAACGATCTAATTATCGGAATCGCAAAGAGGCAAAAATAACAACCAAAATCTGGTGTAGACACTTTGGAAGAAATTAATAATCGACCAAAATCTGGTGTAGACACTTTGGAAGAAATTAATAATCTATTAGGCATATAAAGTGGCAAGAATATTAATCAAGGTGGTTAGTCTTTTAACGGGTATATGTAGTGGCAAGAATGTTAATCAAGGTGGTTAGTCTTTTAACAGGTATATGTAGTGGCAAGAATGTTAATCAAGGTGGCTTAGCTTACCTTTCAGGTACATAAAGTGACAAGAATATTAGTCTGGGTGGGTTATTAACTTTTCAGGTATATATAATTGTACCTAGTCTATTAGTCAAGATCGGTTAGTTAGATGTCAGGCACATTACAAGCGAAGGACAATCCATTCTCACGTTTGCTCCTTAATTAACAGAGGTTATGTTTTAATATTAGAGTGAAATATTTTAAAACTATTTGTCCATATACATCTTTTCAAAACAGAGATCCACAATATGTCCATGTACTTCCAACTCCAGCTTGCAAAATCAATTCACACAATGTATCAATAATCTCCTAACTACAGCTTCCAATATCCATTCACGCAAGATGCGGTCTATTTCGTACTCAGATCTTTGTCTAAATTCAGAATGAATCTATACAAAAGATCTTCTACATATTCTGCATCAGTGTTGTGGAACATCATTCCTAAAGATATGAAACAAACACCAACACTCTATTCTTTTGGGAGCGCGCTTTACAAATTTCTTCTTTCTGATTATGCCAAATCTCTAATACATTAAGATACCAAACCTGGATACAACAAGTACCTTTCTATGCCCTAAATTTACCCGTACATCTTATGTATGTATGTATGTTCTTGTTCGGTTTAACGCCATTTATCAGCACAAGATAAGCTATACATGGCGGCCAGTATAACTGGTGGAGGAAGAACCCTGGAAAACCCCGGGAAGAACAACCGACACACGAGAAGCTACTGGCAAGCTTTCTCAGGTACCCACGTTAGCCGAGCCCGAGATTCTAACCCACGCAGACAGAGGTGAGATGGCAGTGATCCGGAACGGTGAGCGCTTTAGACCACTCAGCCATTCGGGGCCCCAATGTATGTTTGTATGCATGCCTGCATGCATGTATGTATGTATGTATGTATGTATGTATGTGCATGCGTGCATAGGTATGTATGTATGTATATATCTGTGTGCGCGCGTGCATTTGTATGTATGTGTATATATCTGTGTATGTATGCATGTTACATGTGTATCAGACACTGCAGTACATTGTATTGATATTTTGAGATTCTATTATTTGGTCTATATGTAAAATTGGTTAATTAATTTGCAACCAAATGTATTATCCACAGAAAATAAAGTTATTATTATTATTATTATTATTATTATTAGTCAGGATGGGTCAATTTCATTATTGACACTCATGACGTAACAGTTGACGCAAAAGTCGTAGTTGCCCAAGTTGTTGTTGCGAATATTTCTGACTACACGTTTACTGCTAGATACTGTCAACCAATGCAATTATTGTAAACGTCTTCAGTGCCTTTCCTTTAATTGTATCACTAGCGTATTTTTTTTAGAAAAATAACTACGTGACATTAATTTATTCCATTTTGTGTAATGAAGTTTGAAGGCTTCAGAAAAAGACAAAAATGTACATACCAAACATGATCGATTAATTAGCTAGGCCACATCTAATGTTATTCGGCTTCTGCCGTTTGAAATAGGCTGTAATATAGACAACAATCCCCCTATCGTCATATTGAATGACGGACAGAAGTCAATTTCATATCTTCAAATAAACAATAAAAGCAAGCAGCAGGTTACAAAGTTAAATGTCGCCCATTGCTTATCACTGCAGTACTTGAAATCGAGTCAGGTAATCAGGGGCGGTGAATATCAAATAATCCATTATATATACACACGCCATTCGAAAAATCAGAACCATATGTGTGGAGACAATCATTTTAAATCACGTTAATTGAGACAACAACAAATCTATGATTCCATTAACAATGATTGATTTGCACAAATTTGGCATTTTGTTTAATTTTTAAAAGACGAAAGACTTTGATATAATAAGTGAACACTTATTGTTAGGACATTGCAAAATAGTCACCGCAAAATGCCATGGTATGATGGTACCAACCGCCAATTTAAAATAGTCACCGCAATATACCAAAGTACGATGATACTATCCACCAATTTAAAAGTCACTGCAATACACCAATGGACGATGATATTATCCGCCAATGCACACTAGTCACCAAAGTATACCCAGGTACGATGATACTGTCAATGCAAACTAATCACCGCAATATGCCAAGGTACGATGCCACCAATTAAAAATAGTCACCGCAGTAAATCAATGTACGATGATACTATCCGCCAATGCAAACTAGTCACCGCAATATGACAAGAATAGCAGTAGTTTCTTTTATTATGGTACATGTAAGCTAAATTCGTGGACAAGCAAACAATATCCCCTTCAGAAAATATTGGTTCAATCGAATTCTACTTTGGCGTTGAACTGATGACTTGAATTGATAAAGCCTGTTGTAATTTGTATAAAAGATTTTATCATTGCTGTATTCAAGGAACGTTATTCTTCCCGTATTCACGGAACATTACCGTTACCGTTTTCAAGGGAACTCTATTTACCCTACATATTCAAGTAACTTTAGTCTTTCTGTATTCAAGGAACTTTATCCTTACCGTGATCAAGAAACGTTACCCTTATCGTATTCTAGGAACTTTACCCTTGACGTTTTTTTCTGGGAACTTTACCTTTGCCATGTTCTAGGAACTTTACCCTTGACGTGTTTTCTAGGAACTTTACCCTTGCCGTGTGTTATGTATATGTAATTTAATTACTTGTTTGTTAGTTTTAAATTTTTTTATTATTTTTATTTACATGTTATTGTAATGATAATTTTGTCTACTGGATTTGATATTTTTTTTTTTTTTTAAATTCAATTCAGTTCTATTTGATCTGATAAACAGCCAGTAGTAGAAACACTATCTATTTGCTGACCTTGATTCTGAACCAGTGCCAGTTTTGAGTAAACAATTTTTTTCCAGAGTAAGAAGCACTGATATTAGCTAAGGCCATACAAGAGTACGTGATGTTATGCATGTAATGTTTCTACGTTGTTTTAAAAAGGTGACCACGTCACCCTCATACGGGAATCTGTTTTGCGTTTTGGATAGTCCTATAACTCATTGTATAAGAAGAAATAGCCAGTTGTGCTTAAACCTTTGAAGCTCAAAGGTGTTTTGTTGTGACCAGTTTGAGTTGAATTTTTATTTTTTGGAATTAGTAAATTATTTACCCTGGAATACAAGTGCTCCTAAATTGATTCTTGGACAAAGACAGTTATTGAAAATTATTCGGAATTCCAAACTGGAATATTATTCTTTGTGATTCAACAAGGAACTGTTGACACGGCAACACTTTGAAGGTTATCAGAGACGTCATCACCTTCCTTCTTGAATTTCATCGGGATTCGAACTGTGATTCACTCAGGACATTTTATTGATAGAACTTATATTTTTTAATTCTTGGATTAATTTTGGATTTGATTCGTAAACCGTAAGTCCGTTTTCTTATTTTTACTTTGCTTTTCTAGGGAAATAAATTATTTTGTTAAATTTTACAAATTTTGTTGTCTTCACTCTTTTGTTGATACTTTTGTACGAGCTTAGACACGTAACACCGTGTTCTAGGAACTTTACCCTTACCGTATTTTAGGAACTTTACCCCTGACGTATTCTAGGAACTTTATCCTTATTATGTTCTATTAATTTTACCCTTATCGTGATCAAGAAACGTTACTCTTACCGTGACTAAGAAATGTTACCCTCATTGTGTTCTAGGAACTTTATCCATACCGTATTCTAAGACCTTTATCCTTACCGTATTCGAGTAACATTATCCTTCCCGTATTCGAGGAAAGTTATCCTCACCGCATTCAAGGAACTTTACCCTTGCCGTATTCAAGGAAAATCTCGAAAACGAGTTAAAATGCAAAACAGAAGTCTATTTAAAAACGCTTTTTATCTTCAGTATAAATAAAAGGTAAATGCGGCCACTGAATTCGACAAGAAGTTCCAAAAGCATCGGCGTGAAGAAAAAGATTTGAATATTAACTGATTTTTATTCTGACCTTGTCACATACAATTTATTTTCATACAAAACGTATTACACAACTCTGTCACGATACAAAACAACCGTCACTGTTTAAGAACAGCCGAGTCTGCATGATTTCCAAGGTCCCCCCCCCCCCCGGGTCTTTTGAAGTTTTCGATTTTCAGATTTATTTCAGATTAGTTTCTGCGAAGTATTGTCAGTCCTTGGTCTTTTTGCATCTCTCAGAGGGATTTTAAGAACTAAAAATAGTTTCTTGTGGAATTAAATCAATTAATAATTTAAAATAACTTTCTAAGTTTCGATCCTACCAGAAAATGAAACGAAGATGTTTAAGTCAGGACAAGGGCTTTAAAAGTCTTATGGTATTTCCTAATGCATTATGGGAAAAGTCTTGATTGGCAACCTATATTACTGCTATCATGGCTAGAACATTGAGATTCACATTTTCCATTTGACTGATGAAAATAATCATAATCTGAATGATTAAGTTCCCAACATGTCTGCCATTGACAACATATATCTGGAATTAGCACAAGAACCAAGAATATAGACAAAACTCATTTGACACCCTAAGCTAATACGTGTGGGTTGGTTGATACTAAACAAGTTAAAAGTTTGGGGTTAAATGGAAATAATGAACTAGCTGTAAGTAACATAAATTAGCATTGCCTGAAAGGATACGTTTCAAGTTTCGTTTTCTGGTTAGCCTGATGTTGTCCGTGTATCCAGTAGAAAAATGCTTGGGCCCCTCCGCCAATTTTAGGAAAAACACATCGGAAATATTACAGTATCTGTCATTGAAAATGACGTCTTCTCGACATCACAAATATCTACAGGATTCATTATGGAGACTAGACTGAGATGGCTTTTGTCCGAAACAGTCCCATTTTTGTGTTTTCAAGCATTTCAGATACTTGAGAACTTTCATTTACTGAACTAGTGCAACATACTTGTCTTAAAGCATAATATATTTTTCACCTTAGTTCTCCGACATTTTCCGGCGATTTCTCCCTCTTTACGCTGTGGCACTCCATGGAAGTACTTCCATGACGGAATTTGTAGAAATGTCACGAGGTGTTCATACTGCCCGCGAATCATGTTCCAATAAAACCCAGATCATAGGAATTCTGTGTTGATACAAAATTCTTCCTTGAATTTAATTCCTCATCAAGTGAAAGAAAAGTCGCTAGTTACAATAGCAGATTAAAATGTTTTCATTGCAACTATTGTGACACTCGTCGATTGCGTTTTCTTTAAAGAGCAAACATGGTTTAAAAATAAAATCATGTGAAGTGGCCCATAAGGTGCTGGACCTCAGAAAAGTAATGCGCTAGAGAGAGGACAAAATCATGTAGCATCCCAAGTAGACAGGCAGAAAATCTGAATCTGCCCTTAGATAGAGAAAATGTCCGAATATGGACCAGTCTACCAAGTACAAGAAATAACCAGTCCAATTCATTTCCCAGAATATAAAACATGCAATCTTAAGGCGAATCATCCATAGCAACATCAATAAATTGATAAACAAAAACTCATTTTGAATGAACAGCCGTGTATAAGGCGTCTGCATCTCTTTTAGAGTAATTGGTGACAGCTAAATACCAATTCAGATAACCATGATTGAATGCAAGTTGTTTGCCAAGCGACCACAAGCTGGAATACACAAATATATTTGTATTGTGACTGGTTTAAAGTTAAATAAAAAGAAGAAAAAGAACAGATTTACAATCGTTTCTGAATTTTCATTCAAGCCCAGTATTCCAGATTCAGATAGACACTGCATACTGAAGAACATGGATTGCTGAACCCAATACGTGAATGGGATTGACAGAGCCTATTCCACTGCGAGCGCATTAATGCTCGTTAGCCACTTTCAATCGGTTTTATGCTGTGTGCGTTGCCATTTCACATATAACATGTATAGAGAGAATTTTCACGGTCATAACTCTTCTTCAAACAGTGATGTTACTTGATTAAATTGTGATATTCAACAAGAACTGCAAACACTGGTAACCTTAAGGGTACAAGTCAATATTCAAATGATATTCCAAATTAAATCCTGGTCAATGCAATATTCATACGATATTCCAAATTAAATCCTATGTTCAATGCAATATTCATATGATATTCCAAATTAACTCCTGTTCAATGCAATATTCATCGGCTAATTTAAGGGTCAAATATTATAGTCAGTTGTGGACGCATACTGTAATAATGACGCATTACATGTACAAGTGGCAAGCGTTTCAGTTTGCAATTATGAAACTCTTGTTGAGGTTTACAAGGACGTAAATCTTGTTTTAAGAGATCCAAAGGTCCACAACTATTGAATAAAAGTTCAGACAAAAGCTGTAAATCTATGTTGCTTACCTTTCAACTTTTGTGAATGCAATATTAGAATCTTGGAACTGGTCGTATTATAGTTGTAATGTCTTGCGAGCTCGGAAATGTAGATTAGACTTGATGCGCCTTCGTGTATGCCCTTAATGGGCGACAAATTGGGATAGGAACCACGGTGGCTTATGGGAAAGAGTGCAGAATTCGCGTCTGAAATAGTTCGGGTTCGAATCCTACCATAGCATCAATCCAAGTCAGTCGGAATAACGTATTTCTGAACATGACACTTTATTGGGGACTAAATAGCCCTCAAACACCAAAACCAGTCAGTGTAGTCATCGTGTAATTAACAAACAGACCATACCCTTTTAACGTACGTGTACATTTAATAGTTGTTAACTTTATTTGCCACTTTAATAATGGATATCTTTTCGATGGAGTGTTCATAGTCCAAATTATATCCATTGGTAGCCAGATTATATCAGATTATATGACAAATTAGGTCATAGGGTAAGGGACATAAT